>MUZH01004298.1:0-95837 GCA_003012965.1 Juglanconis oblonga | reverse complement strand
GTTGGTTGTTATGCGCGAGAGAATCTGCCGTGGGATGATCCTTGGCAAGCAATCGCGTTGGAATTGAGAGAGTGTGGAAGGTCGATGTTTGTACTCAACTATCAAATGTCTATGGGAAGAATTTCTGAAGAGTCCGGTTCCGTCATAGACTGCCGAGGCCCGTGTGATCCCGCCCGGCGTGTCTCGATCTCGGCATCGGGGCCCGCAGATCCACTGCAGGGATCACTCCGGCCTCTTGACTTTTGAAAATGGCACGGACCGGTCCCTGAGATGGAATTTGGTCTGAGAGCATCTGAAGTATGTTGCTCGTAGTCCAGTGCGCAAAAAAGTTATGGCTTCATGCCACTATTCACTTACTTCTGAAGCCTCGGGGCTCTGCAACAAGGGGCATCAATTCTCGAAGACGACACATCGGACTCGAAGGCTTGGGGCAAGCAAGCCGTGGCAATTTCCGTCGGGGGCATCCCACCTGGCACCACTGTGCAGACATTGCTTCTTGTAGCCGTTATCATTGCATGCCTTTGTCGACCTAAGTGTACACATATCCGAGGACCCTGAGCCGCGCTCGACTGCTTGTCCCAAAAGCCAACCCAGTTCTTGAACTCCGGGTATTCGTTAGTCACCATATCACCATGCCATCGTGCCTGCAGGAATTGTGGTTCCATTCTAGATAAGATGCTTGGACCTGTGCAAGAACAGACAGAGTTAGCATGGAATCCTCCGGAATCAATCTCCTCCCGGGCGGTCACCAACCTGAAGTACGCCCGCAGGTACAGAACCTGCCATACCCATAGGGCGATGAGCAAGAAGGTCGTCCCGAAACCAAACCACTTGACGCGGTTGTTGGTGCTCTCGTTGGTATCGCGCAGCTTCTGCTCGCGCGTCCGCAGGTAGTCCATCTCGCTGACGATCTCGGCCACCATCTCCTCCATGCGCCGCAGGTCGGCCTCGACGGGCTTCAGCTTCTCAGTCGCCTGGATCGCGGACCAGTCCTTGGCGTCGGCCCCTATGTCGACGTCCAGCTCGACATGGCGGGTCGGATCGGCGAGTTGCTTGGCTGTCGAAGGAGGGCGGCCCGGTCAGTACATGTTTTGTCCGAAGGAAATGAAGGAGCATGGAGAGGAAGGGTCAGACGCACCTCCTGTCAGGAGGTTCTCAAAGCAGACATCGAACGCAGCGTCCGAGTGCGATGTGAAGACGGTCCTCTGCTCGCCGGCGACGTCCTGTGGCTTTCCGTACTCGTTTCCTACTGCGTCCCTGATCTGTACATTCGGCAATGATCAGTATTGCTCCTACAGGAAATCAATGGATTGTCCTTCCCAGATCCACTCACATGCATATTCACGCGCATGCCATCGCCCCTACTTCCAGACACAATCGCCGTCACCACCACCAACGTGTCCTTGGCCACAAAATTCCGTATACATCTCTCCCTCTTGCTGTCGTGTGATTGCGAGAGGGCCTGGAGGTCGAACTTCAGCGCCTGCGCGCAGGCGACGAAGAGCACGATACTGCAGATGTACTGCAGTAGCGATCGCGGCATGGCCATGATGGTCGGGGAGGATGTGTGGTGGTCGTGTGTGTCTGAGGAAAGGGAGACGGGTGGGAGAGTTTCGTGACGTGCAGTTCGCAGTGCGCGGTTCGAGTGGTTTGCCTTGGACTTTCGAATCAAGGTGTCCTTAGCTGGAAGCCAGGGGGTAGCTTCTGGCCGACCCACCCAATCGCAACCCTTGCTAGTCTAGTTTAGCCTTCCCGCCCGCCCAGCCTTGCCGCGCTGGTGAAGTCCCAGGTTCAACAGCCCCAATTCTTGTAGCAACAAATGGACCGACGTTCAACGTTCGCGAAGTCAAGAAGTTGACGACAACAACACCACCACATCTTTCCCCAGTGATCCCCACACCACTGCAGTCAAGATGCCGAAGTGTGAGTCCCTTTCCCCCCCCTCTCAATCCCATCATCATCATCATCATCACTCTCAAAACGTAAAACCACACGGTACACGAGCAAAAGAGCTAACCTTCTCATCCTCGCCCCCTCCCTCCAGTCTTCTGCGACTACTGCGACGTCTACCTGACGCACGACTCGATGAGCGTGCGCAAGGCGCACAACTCCGGGCGCAACCACCTGCGCAACGTCATCGATTACTACCAGCAGATCGGCCACGAGAAGGCCCAGTCGGTCATCGACTCCATCACCTCCTCGTACGCCGCCGAGGGCCAGGCCCACAACAACCCCATGCTGCCGCAGAACCAGCCCGGCGGCGGCGGCGCCGGCCTCGGCGCCTTTCCCCCTCCGGCTGGCATGATGCCGCCCTTCCCTTTCCCCGGCGGCGTACCGCCGCCTGGGTTCCCCGTGCCTCCGCCGGGTGGTGCCTTGGGTGCGCCGCCGCCCGGTGGCGCGTTCCCCGCCGGGATGCCTGTGCCTCGTGAGTATTTTTCTCTCTCCTCCGTCTTCTCACCATCTATTTTCTCTTGTTCACACACCTGCACACCTCTACACGCACACACATACGGCTGACGTGCGAACGCCTTGTTTCGTAGCTCCCCTCCGCCCCGGAGCCGGCTTCTCCATGCCGCCCTTCCCACCACCCATCACACCCACGGCCGGCGGCGCGTCAAACACACCACCGCTCCCGATCCCACCACCGGGCAGCGCGGGGCTCGGCGGCCTGCCGTTCCCTCCTCCTCCTCCCGGCGCGCCAGGTGGTCTGCCCTTCCCGCCACCGCAGGGTGGTGTCCCGCCCAACTTCCAGTTCCCGCCGTCGGGTGGCTTCCCGGGCATGCCGCCTTTCAATCCGAACGGTGGACCGCCGGGGGATCGGAGATGAGAGTGAGGATGAGAGCGGCGCAGAGCAGTATCAACAGAGAGAGAGAGAGAGAGAGAGAGAGAGAGAGAGAGAGAGGAGGGAGCGAGAGAAAGGGGGAGGGGGTATTGGTGGAGATTTGGCAGGGCGGGTGGTCTTTTTTTCCCCTCCTTTTTTCTTCAGGCGAGAAGACCCTTGAATGGCCAGGAAGAGCTGGGGGATACCTTGAGAGGGACATGGCGTTTGGCGTTGGAAGGGCATCATCGAGATACACCAAAAGTCGAAACCTAGCTTGCTGGAATTGCAGAAATGCTAGTCTAGGGAGGGAGAGAAACAAGCTATCCGTCAGCCTGCGCAGCGTATGCCACCACCACCCAGCAGGAGACTACCTAGGCGCTGGTTTCAAACCATGGCAAATGTCTCTGGTCGATGGGCAGAAGGGAAAAGAAGACTTGACTGGCTGGGGCTGCGTGAGCACCTGCGTACCTGTACTTTTTGAGGTGCATCACACTCACAAGTCACATGGCATGAGCAAAGCGGATCAGCAAGGCATCAAAAGAAACCAAAAAATTCCGCGAAACCATGCCGGGCCGTTAGGTATCATTCATGGCTACATCTAATCAGGTACAAGAAGACCATCTACAAATGTACAAAGTACAACAGCAAAACCCTCCGTGATCATCATATCCCATCCCATCATCTCATCGTTTTCGTATCCAGCCAGAATCCAAGCGAGTTCTCGAGCTTTTTCCCTTGCAAATGAAAGATCGAAACAAACGCAAGATCACATTAGACGACAGGCAAAGTTCTTTTCTGTATCTCCCCCTTTCTCCCGTTGCGTTGCGAAAGGTTTATAAAAAGAAGAAATAAAGAAGACGAAGGAAAGAAGAGAAATGGAAGAAAAAAAACCACGTGCTCAAATCGTGCGTGGATAATCATGTCGCTCCCCGCTTTCCCTTGATCGTGAGAAAAAGACAAAATCATATATATCGTGAACAAAGCCGAGCGCCTCGCCTCGCCTCGCGTGCTGTCCCTGGCCCTGCCCAAGATTCAGTTTCGTTCGTGCCCTTCAAAGTGCCATGGCCCAAAGTATCGTTACTTCGTGAAATCGGATCAAAGGCCGTGTCGCGTTCAAGTCCCACCATCCCATCCCGACCGTCATGTCATCCGTCGTGGAAAGCAAATCTAATGCTTGATTTCTGTGAAGCATCACAAAGCCGTTCAATCATCACTGAAATTCCAACCGTCACCGTGCCGTAGTGAAACCAGCTGACGGATCATCATATCACATAGCTCGTCCAAAGCCCAACCAGCCAATATCGTGAACGTCGTGAAGTTTTCACACACGCCCATCCCCCATGCTCTCCGGTCGCTCATAAGCCGCCCTCAGCCCGTCTCGTCTAAGCACATCCTCCACGCCATCACGACAGTCCCGCGGCGCACTAATCTTCTGACGCAGCTCATTGCTCCGCTTCTCGCGCCGCCTCTCGTTCATCCGCCTCGAAAGACCCTGGACACTCTGCGTGAGCGACCACGTCCTTCGCAAGTGGTTGCGCGGCGATTCTGTCTCTGAGTCCTCACTACCACGCCGCAGACGTTTAGTCAGGCTGTAGGATCGGGGGAACATGGGGAGACGACGAGGCTGCTCGGGGGCAGTGTCTGGGCGACACTTCTTGTCGCGCAGGGAGCCTACGCTGCCGCGGCGCTTAACCACGCGAAGGCTTCCGCTAGGATCGCGGCGGATCGTGCGTCGTTCCGGCTCGTCGTCGTGGATATACTCGTCGTGGTAGTTGCGGAGAGGCATGATCGCAAAAGTGCGTTTCATGCGATCGCTCATCGTTGGCTTTGGTGGCCGTGGGCGGTTGTCAATGATGGGATATCTCAGCTCCTCTCCCTCTGCATCGTCTTCCATGTCGTACACTCCGTCCCCTTCGTCCCCATAGAAACCAGGGTAATTAGAGGGTCGCCAGTCCGGGTGAAGGCGAGACTCGTCTCTGGGTGGCTCGTTGTAGATCGCATGCCCATTTTGCTCAAATTCGGGATTTTCAGCAGTGTCCTTGCGAATGTTCTTGCTCAAAGACAATGTTCGAGCAAGGAAACCTGGCCTTTGATGGCTTGGCGACGGTCCGTATGAGTTCCGGCGTTTGTTCAAAGCCCGTCGAACCATTGCAATAGCCCGCGGGAGCTTCTCGTCCTGCTCTGTTTCTTCGTAGAAGTTACCCAGTAGCAGAGGTCTCTCTTCCGCTGGGGTCAGCCCCGAAGGAGTGGCTGGGATGAACCGGAGGACTGGAGGCTCTGGAGGAGCGCGTGGGTTCCGCAGAGGAGAGTCAATATCATTCAACGAGAACGGAGGTTGAGCATGCGGAGGAGTGGCCGGTTCCTCTTCAGTGGTTGCAACCTCTATGGTAGTGATGATCGGTCCGTCGACCTCCGTGGTTGTGATGATCGGTCGGTCCGGCCCCTCCGTGCCCTGGCTTCTTCCATCTCCGTCTGAGCTTTCCGAAGGCCGATGGTCGACCATGAGGATCGATCTGTTTTGGTGAGGAACGATGCTCACAGCCATAGCCTGTGATATCTCCGCGGCAGTCCCACTCGTCTCGACCGAGATCTGAGAGAACGGAGTGGTCTGTGTCGGCAAGAGCGGACTCCCCAGTAGACTATCAAACGTCCTGTGCTTATGGTCCCCAGCTTCTGACTGGTTTTCATTTGGCTTGAACTGGTGGTACGAGGGCACAGAATCGACCGTCATGGTTGGCACGGACGTCTCCGTTCGACTGCTCGCTAGGTCAGCCGTGGCATGACTGGGACCCCCAAGAGTGCCATTCGCGATCACAGAATCGTTGTGTGCTTTGAGACTCTCCGCAGTTAGTGATCCCGCGCGAGATCCACTGAGCGATGCTTGCCTCGACCCGTTTCGACTAGTCGGGGCCGACAATGACGAAGTCCTGCGTGGCACAGTAGGCGGCAAGTCGATGGTTCGCTGATCACCTGGAGTTGAGCTATCAGACTCTGAAGTTCGGCGGCTGCGCCTGGGCGGACGATCGAAATAGGACATCAGGTCGGGAGTCTTTGAGACCTGCGAAAGAGGTGCGGAGCTGATACTCTGACTCCGCCTGGATCGCTGACTGCTGGCAGACAGAAGTGAACGCTCCTGGCTGCTGGATCTGTTCGATGAGTGCCGATCGGGCACAACCACCACTGGAATGCCCCCGTTTTTCCAGACGTCCCGTCGAGCCTTGCGACTTGAAATCGAGTTGCCTGTCGAGTTCGACGCATAGCTCTCACGTGGTGCTTCTTTAGGCTGGGTCGCACGTCGAGACCGGCTATTGTTCTCTTGAAGGCTCGGATCGGAGCTGAGGGGTGAACGCTGCCAGACAGAGTCGCGCAAAGCATCGACACGCTTAACGTGACGCAGAGTCCTGCTCTGGCGCGGGGGCGGTGTCTCGACCAGGATCGCCTCGACTATCGTTGATGCTGCTGATTTCGAGGACATCCCGGAGAGTCTCCTGGCGTCAGAGTTCGCGGTTTCAGGGGCAGTGCAGCTTCCTATGGGCTCTTGGGAATCGTAGGTTAAAATCCTACCCTGGAGCGGCAAGGCGCGCACAGCCTTTGTAGCATTGGTTGGTGAGACGGTCCTGTCGTCCACAATCTCGTGTCCGTGTCCGTTGATATGCGACCTCCTGTGGCGCCTTTTCTTGACGGTTACATTCCTTGACAGGTTGTCATCCCACTCTTGTTCCACTTCGCCGTCGGCACCCCACTCGCCGTCAAAGTGGTTGAATTCGCTTTTTGCTCTTGGTGTCAGATCATGTGGTTCGTCCGTAAATTTTGATCCAACACCTGGGCCCAGTCCTACTGCGTGCTGCGATCTTCTCTCGTCGCCGTTCACCTGGCGCACCGTGATCTGGGAAGTTCTTGCTGATGATGCGTCTGGACGTAGAGTGGATCTGCTGTCGTCCTCCTCGTCGTCCTCCACGGACGGCTCGGGACTCTCCAGCGCAGTTTTGAAAGACTCGGTTCGCGAATCGGTCGTCGTACTCTTGGACGGTGTTCGGTGGGCCAGGGTAGGTCGGTCTGGGACCAGTCTCGACCGGGTGTCGGGTCGAGGAGGAGTTACTTCGGGAGTGGGAGGACTTCGCTGATTCGGAGGAGTGCTCGGGCTGGTCTGAGATTGGACATCTTCGGAGCTCTGGGCTGGTGTGTGAAGCGGGCTTATATTCGAGAGGCAGATGGATTTACTGGACGAGGAGGTTCTGGAGTGGGCTGGAGGGGTAGGCGGCAGCTCGCCCCCGCTGATTTGGCGACGCTGGTGCCTCAGTGTATGAAGGCTTGCCACGTGTGAGCTGGATCCATTCTCAGACAGCATAAGTTCAGAAAGAGGGAGCTTGGTTTACCTTTGTGATCCCGAGCTGGCCCTCGTCGAATCCGGAGTGCCAACGCCTCCATTCGTGCTACCACTTGCACTTCGGGGATGAGGTAGATTCTTGTGTTTCTTGAAGGTTCTCGGACTTGAAGGAGTCTCAAGCCTATGCTCTGCTCCTGGCGAAGGGATGATGTATTCGACGTCGGGGACGGCCATGGTGCTCAAAGGAGGAGAGGACACGGCCGCACCTGCCGTCGTTCTCAGAGAGGATTGCTGTGCCTCAAACCCAGGCATGGATGACGAGTATGACTGTAATGCCTGTCGTTCGTTCTATTTCGTGGCTCGAGGAGTGATTGCTTGATCCTTTGTTCGCATGATGAGCAGAGATAGAGGGAATGGATGGTTGATAGTAACGAGAAAAGGGAGAGCGCGGTGCCTCGAAAGGAAACACCGTCGAAGAAGTCGGTAAGCTATGTCATCTAAGAATAACTGCGTAATGCGCTGGGATAGATGGCGTGAGCCAGGGAGAAGAGGAAGGGAGAGAGGACCGGAAGGGCAATTCGGCGAGATAGGCTCCAAGTCAAGGGCCTGCAGAAGGCAGGTTGGATCGTTGTTGGGTCTCCTCAAAGAGCGCTCGAGTAGGGCCCCCGGGGGGTAGGGGGGTTGGGCGTGAAGGTTGGACAGACAGTGCTGTCGGATAGAAACCGTGGTCGCGGTCGTGGGACGCGGGCGTGGAAGAGATGGAGGATGAGAACGAGATTATTCGCCAATCAGGCGTTCATGGAGTTGGAGGCGCAAGCCAATGAAGATGGAATGAGAGGGCTGCGCATGGCTGACGATGCGCCAAGGCAAGGGAGGGAGAGGGGGGTGGTGAGCTGGAGAGGAAACCGCCTGAATAAGAAGACTATGGGATAGGTCAGACGGCCAATGATGGAGAGCAGGATCAGCGGCTCATGTCGTCTTCCTGATCCTCTTCACTGCAGCATCTCGGTCGAGATGGATATACGACGACGGCAGACGATGAGGCTTGTGGTTGGGGGGCGGCGGATGCAAAGATTATTGGGAAGGATAAAATGCCGATTGGAGGACAGACTCGTAGGACAAGGGACGAGGGACGAGGATGAAGAACACAAGTCCACTACTCAGGTCTCACCAAGCTCGAGGGTTGGGTTCGTGAAAATGCAATCTTCCCCACGAGCAGCAGCAGTTCCAGGTCCAGTTCCAGTTCCAGGTTTCGCAAGAGTTGAGGTCACTGAGTGGGCCACTTTAACAGGGGGCTGGGGCCCGGGGATCGTTACCAGGGTCTAGACGGTCTTGGATCACACCTAACCCATCGATATTTCTACCACCGAGGTAGTACTAACAGTCCCCTGCGAGCCTACCGCTTTTCTTCAACAAGATTCCTCGAAGTGGAGGTTATTGTTTTTTTTTTTTTGGGGGGGGGGGGGGTTTGGAGTTTAATGCGAGATACCGGGGTAAATGTCGTTGTTATTGTTGTTGTTGCTGTTGTTAATGTTGTTGTTTTTTTGGCGGCAAAAATTAGTTTCATTCTAAACACCAGACGGCGTGGGATACATCCAAGGAAAGACGGGAAGTTGGGGAAGCTTGGGCCATCCTCGGTCGTGGACCGCGGCAGAAAACAAGAAGTCGACGATCTGCGTAATCACTGTCCACGATGGTCGCGCAACCCATCCACCCATCTGCTCTGAAACCACATGGCCCGACAAGATTGCAACGCTCCGAGTCTTCACGGAAGGGCGGGAGATTCTCTGTCATGTGTCTGCATGCATCCAGATCATGCCCATCATGCCCATGCCCATGCCCGCGCCCGCGCCCGCGCCGACGCTCGCGCTCGCGCTCATGCTCTTCCAACGCTTTTGTCTTGGAAGCTTGTGCGTCTCCTTGCAGCTCCAAGAGTGCAAGGCGACCATGCATTCATTTGCGAGGGCCCATCCAAATCGGGACCACTCTGCCGTTGCCGCCAGGCCCCCAGACAAATCAGCGACGAGAAGTCAAGCTTGCATTCCATCTCTTCCCCAAGACCTGCATCTACTTTTTGGTAGCCTGCAGACCACTAGGCGAATACTACTCCCCCACCGCCTTCACCCTAGATGCATCTCGAAAGGAGGGCAAATCATGTCCACGCGCCCCTCGCCCGCTCGAGGTGGTGGTGTCGAATGGCTTTCCACTGGAGACTGGAGGTGGACATGTGGCGTTAGAGTCACACTCCACTCGATGGACGCCCTGTCAAAGGTATCGTCTAGTCCACCTCCCACTAACAGTCTCTCACGAGTACCTTGATGGACTTCACCTTGCTACTACATAGTATATAGACCACCTCCTGTGTTTCAAAGGACACACTTGACCGCGCATGCTCACCCTCTGCTGGTCACGTTGGTCGCACGTCTTGACGCCCTCCCGACTATCCCGGCTTCCCATGCGATCCCCTCCTCGAGACGGCGCGGCCCTTCCCTTGAGGTTAACTAGTCTTACCCTTCATGGCCTGAATCACCGAGTCCTGTGGCTCTCATGCCCTTCTATCAGCACGAGCGGACAAAGCTGCTTGCCTTCTCCTGACTCCTACTTGGACATGCACGCCGTCATCGAGACTGGCCAAGGATGGTCGCAAGAAGCGATCTATCGGATACATGGGCTCCAAGTCAACAATCGACGACCACATGGCGTGTTATGCAGACTCTCCACCGGCCGGTCCACCTCACACTCGGATCAATTCTCGACGCTGGCAGCAGAGCTTGGTCAATGCGCCCGCCCGCCCCTTTTGGATCTCAAGCGCCAAATATGGCGGCAACGTTCTAAGTCAGCACGGCAGTTGTTGACACGCCGGATCAGGCTGGTCTCCAGCGTTCCCGTGGGGTGAGCTTGAGGCGAGTGCCTCCTGCTTCCCAGCGAGACTTCACCCTTCCTTTTCACAATTCTCTACTGCAAGACCACACATGTACGGATTCTGCCTACAAAATTTGACTGTTTGCCTCTTCTAAGTGTTTTGGTAAATATCAGATTCAATGTGCGAGTCCTCGAATACTCTTGTCCCTCGCCCTTGCCTTGCCGGCGATGTGGACATCCCGTCCCGGTCGACGGCCAGTGCTGAGCCGGTTCCGGATGCAGTCCCGGCCCGCGGCCTCGCAATGTTCATGTTTGTGCGCCCCATTGTTGTCTTCGTCGCCAAATTCTGGGTTGAACAGCCAGAGACCTTGCCCGGAAGGCTGTCAGCCAGGAGTCCTTGAGTCCTTATACTATGTACCGTCTTCAGTCTTATGCCGGTAACATGCTTCGGGGCTCGCCGTTGGTCCCATCGTCGACAAGGACGGAGCAAGGATCCTGAGCTTATCTCCAACTCGGACCCCACAATGACGACCTTGAACCATGGAGACTGCTGCCCCTCCAAAGCATCCCGAGCGTCATGCATTCGTCTTTTCAAAGTCAAGTCAACGTTGCGGTGGGCCGGCTGCTCTGTTGGACGGACCGATTGCGGGCTGGGCTGATGTTGAAGATATTTTTTTCTGCAAATCGAGCAGCATTGCCCACTATTTCAATCCCATAGGTCCCAGAGACGCATCCATAAGGGGTGGATACACACCCGTGGAAGACAGGAGGAGAAACTCATCCATTGGATGATGTCTGAGGCCATTCTGCAGATATCTTGGCCAGCTGTCACAGCAGTCATGTCGATGTGCCGTTACATTATCTCCGTGCCCCCGCACCAGCGGGCTCGATTGCTACTGGAGCTGGACGTCTATCTCCTAGAACGGGAGGGACAAACCTCGGGATCGATCCTCACTGGCGGGCATCGAACATTTCAGGGTCTTCCTTGACCTGCTTACATCGATTCACTAGTCAAGAGCTGATCAATTGGCTATTCTGAATGGTCAACGTCAGTTAGCATAACGGCGATAAGCTGCCCGAAACTACTCATGAGCTATGCTAGCTGGCAGGCTCTTGACCGCAAGTGTAGGAACTTCCGAGGCTTTGGACCGGACTAAAAAAAAAAGTTGAATGGTTCCTGGGCAATAAAGCGAGGTCGGAAGCCGTCCTCTTTTACCAAAATTTCCCTTTCCGTTGTACTGTCTCGTGACACACTTGCTCGTCCGCTGTCAGAATATTCACGATGTTGTCGAGCACCTCACTTGCCCTGCTTTGGGCGACTTGTGTAGCTGCCCATGGCAGCCATGATGCCCAAAGCCCCATTGCCGGTCCTCACCAGTCACTTTGGTATAACACCCTGCCTGGTGATGGTGGCACTCAGGTACGCCGCGGTTCGCACCTTGAATCTAAGAGGGACTATGGACTGAACATTCTCTCCAGGCCGACTCAGTCTTCTCCGGCATCTCGACCTTTGGTCGTCTGCCGTACTCCCAGTGCCTCTCTCCCGAGAGCCGTGCGAAATATGATATTGCCTTCATCGGTGCGTTGCCAAGACAGGTTACCTGTCAAGGTCGACAGAGTTTGAACTGACGTGGCAACTGTCTGAAGGTGCCCCCTTCGACACAGGAACCTCTTACCGTCCCGGCGCTCGCTTCGGTCCCTCGGGTATTCGTCAGGGCTCTCGAAGGTTGAACCTCTAGTGCGTTTCCTCTCACATCTCAGGGCCACCTCATAACCACTCCTCTGACTCAGATGTGCCTTCAGCGGAGGCTACAACGTCCCTCTGGACACGAACCCGTTCAACAGCTGGGCTACCGTGCTCGACTGTGGTGATATTCCTGTTACTTCGTACGTCGCTCCTACTACTGAACTCTGAAACCAGAGGTTGATGCTGTGTAGGTACGACAACACCTGGGCCCTGCACCAGATCGAGGAGGGCCACTACAGCATCCTGTCGCGCGACCCCGCTACGGACGCGCACAAGCTCGGCCCCTCGAAGAAGGGCAAGACGTTGCCGCGCGTCATCACCCTGGGCGGCGACCACACCATTACCCTGCCCCTGCTGAGGTCTATCAACCGCGCATATGGGCCTGTTTCGGTGATACATTTCGACAGCCACTTGGACACCTGTAAGATCGCCCCAGTCCTTCCAACTCACGCAGGTGACTGACCGCCACCAACACCAGGGCGCCCCAAGGTCTTCGGCGGCTCCCCCTCCGAGGTCGCCAGCATCAACCACGGCACCTACTTCTACCACGCCGCACAAGAAGGTCTGCTGAAGAACGACTCCAACATCCACGCCGGTATCCGCACGACGCTGAGCGGGCCCTCGGACTACGAGAATGATGGGTACTGTGGGTTTGAGATTGTCGAAGCGCGAGAGATTGACACCATCGGCACCGACGGAATCATCAAGAAGATTCGGGAACGGGTGGGGACGAAGAATCCTGTGTATCTGAGTTTGGATATCGATACGTTGGATCCGGCTTGTAAGTTTGATGTGGAGAGGGAAGATTGAGTGAGGTTTGCTAATGTGTTGTAGTCGCTCCCGCCACCGGTACCCCTGAGACGGGCGGCTGGTCGACACGCGAGCTTCGGACCATTCTGAGGGGCCTGGACGGGCTGAACCTCATTGGCGCTGACATCGTCGAGGTTGCTGTAAGTGCACGAATCCGAGCATAAGCCGATGCGGTGTTGGCATGACTGACAGAGATATTCAGCCTGCGTACGATACCAACGCCGAGCACACCACGATGGCCGCCGCCGATGCCCTCTATGAGATCATGAGTATCATGGTGAAGAAGGGACCGTTGAGCATGACGGTGGAGCAGGGTGAGGAGACGGACTTGTAAGTCCCTCGTTGATACAGCGTTAGCACTCAGAGGACGGTGGATATCCGGAGAAAACATCTCAAGAGGAAAGTAGGGGGTGGAAGGGACTTACCCCTTGAGCGGATATCATTCCACAACTTTCACGGTTACTTGGACCTGATCTGGTGATGCTGGGCGCGGCTACAGCAAGGGCTAGATGCGTACCTTAAATAGATACAGTCCGTAAAAAGTTTGTCTGATTTTGGAAACCTTGAATACTTGTCTTTTCATCGTGACAGTCTGATTTTAAGGTGTTCTCACATAGTGCCAGTCATCAAGGTTGCAGGTGTCGCCCGAGTAGGCGCGTTTAGTAATGTCCATCTAGCGCGCAAAGATCAGTGCATTAAAATCGTGATTAATTTTCAAGTGCTATGTATGGGTGTATGATAAGAAGCCCAAGCCAGGTTCCTGTTATTATTGTGGGGGGGTGGGGACGGGGCAGTGGACAGGTTCCAGCTGTACTATAGTAAGATCGTCTGCCAAGTGTATAAGTCGAACGGGGCCGAGCTACCGTATGCAGTCAAGCACCATGGTACCTAGGTAGATTCGATTTGGCTTATTAGGCTTGGCTCATGAGTTGTACTTATTTTTTCTCAGAGCCCATATCTACTATGTTCTAGAGGTTCTCGGGGAGGGCGGGGGCCACGCGAATACTGCATACATTTCGAAAAAAGTATCTAGCCCTCACGCGAATTCCTGTCCCCCAACACAACCTCATGTAAGGTAAGCATTCTGTGCTGAGAACCTCAGCAATTGATGGGGAACAGTATACTCCGTCCGAGGCGTGGCACTGTATGCACCGGACTCCGGGATGTCCCTCTAGTCCGCTGCCGAGGCCACTTAAAGCTCTCATAGCTTCCACCCTGGGCTGCAACCTTTCTGCTTGCAACTTCCACGCCCCTCTCGCATTATCCTGCAGAATCATGACGGCAATCGACGCCCAGCACGCGGAGGATATCCAAGCCATCAAGGCTCTGATCCAGGCCTTCTTCGACTCGGTCAACGCCGCGGACACCAAAGCGCTGCAGTCCCACTTCTTCCCCTCCGCCGGCCTCACCATCATCCGCCAGGATCCCCCACTAGACCCCGTGTCGTCCGGCGCCGCCGCCGCCGCCGCCGCCCAAGATGCAAAGCTCACCGTCCTGCTCCGGACCAACATCGAGCAGTTCGTCAAGATCATCGACGACGGCGAGAAGAAGCGCAAGGGCCAGCCGCCGGGACCCGATCTGCACGAGGCGCCGGACCTGCAGGCGACCGACGTCAAGATAGATGCCCTGTTCGCCGTGGCGTGGAGCCCGTTCAAGGTCACGTTCGACGGGGTGCTGCATCACTACGGCACGATGGTGTACACGCTGGGCAAGACGGGCCCTGGCGCAAAGGATTGGAAGATCGAGGCGTTGACGCAGAATTATAGGAGGACGCCCGGATGGCCCGAGGGCCACCACACCTCGGAGTCTCTTTGAAGGACAGCGCAGGTGGGTTTCCATTTCGTGCCGGGCGGCCGGGCGGGCGGCCGGGCGTCGCCCGCCAGGTTTTGATGTAACGGCGGATTGCCACGGGGGGGGGATCACCAAGTCGACAAGTGGGACTTGACTGCAATGCCGATTGTATTAGCTAGATATCAGACACAGACAAGGAAGTAGGTCCCGGGAAGTCAATTCAGCTTCTGCTTATGCCTTGACGGTACTTCATGAAGCTCGATACAGGCTTCGGGCCCCGTCCGTGGAACGTTGGCCTCGCCATATTCATGCCTCTGTGCTATCTCACTTTTTCTTGCAGGTAGTCGTGCCTGACGCGCTTTTTCAATGTCAGAACGAGCCGGATTTGCCTTGTCAAGGTCGGAGAAGACCTGCAAGGTGTGTAAATGGTGCTGTCATATTCGTCCTTTAGGTATGACTGCGCCAATAGTATCTGTAATAGGCTCGTGCTTTGTCCGTGCCTTTGATATGCCGGTACGGCACCGTACCGGTGATAGTCCGGATATAGTCCGGACTTCTAGCAGGACCGTCATACTATTATATAACTAGGCCTCTAGGCCCGTACTAGCAATATAGCGGATATAGCCTATAGATAGTAGTCTAGCTAGCTTAATTCTCTTACCCTTTCTTTTATCGGAATTTATACTTCTATTTAGGCACCTATCTTTAGTTATTATATAAGTCGGATCTCTATATTAATTTTCTTTTCTATTTTATAAAGGATTCAGATAAGGATATTGTGATAGGGTATATAGGGAACCAGCTTATGCCTCCGTACAAGCGTACGCTTTTGTGTCACAGATATATACGAAGCTTTTGCTAGCTTACTTATTTTAATATAGTTATTATACTATATATTAGCATCGACGCTATTCTTAAACTAGCTATATTAACAATATCTAGACTTTAATAGCATTATAAGCTAGCATCGGTTAGCTTATAAAGCTCTTATAATCTTAACGTTATCTATCTACTTTAGTCTAAAGGCTATTATTTTTCTCTCTTACTATTAATAGTACTATATAGTCTTAAGTACTAGGCTTTTAAGTATTCTCTATTATTTAAAGAAAACTATTATAGCTTTTATAGCTATATTAATAGCTTAGAAATAATAACTACTGATAACTATAACTAAGACTTTTTAGAGTTCTTATAATATCTAAACTTATTCTTCTATATAGCAGCTGTACGAGTATATAAAAAAGAACTATCCCTAAGCCTCTATTCAGCAGTCTAGATATTATAAGGGCTCTAAAAAGTCTTAGTTATAGTAGTTGTGCTGAAT
The DNA here is from genome assembly GCA_003012965.1 of Juglanconis oblonga. Classification (NCBI taxonomy): domain Eukaryota; kingdom Fungi; phylum Ascomycota; class Sordariomycetes; order Diaporthales; family Juglanconidaceae; genus Juglanconis; species Juglanconis oblonga. The sequence continues at coordinate 80,155 of MUZH01004298.1, read as the reverse complement.
TCGTACCTAAACTTAGCGTTAGCAGTGCTTTAGCGCCGGCTATGCTGCTAGACAGAGGCTTAGCGGTAGGAATTTCGCATTCGGGTGTAGTTGCTATATAAGACAATAAGTTCAAAAGTCGCGATATGTCGTTGAGGGCTCTGAAAAGCCTTAGTTGCGGTTGTTGTATTGAATTGTGCTGATTTTGATATTGCAGATTTACACTTGTGCCAGAAATACCTCGCGCCAAGCAATGGACCCACACGAGCCTAAACGCCGATCCATTTGCCGAGCACCGAGAATAGGGACCTTGAGCCAGAATCCACTCATACCTCTATGGATGGTGGTTCAGACGACTCTCGTCTTGATGTCGACAAGCAATATGCAGTCCTCAGTTGGTACTGGCATGCCTCGGAAAAGACGTCGGAAGACCAAATCCTGTGAGCAGTGCCGCAACCGAAAGATCCGCTGTGATCAAGCTCAGCCATGTGGGCCATGCCGACGGTCTCGAGATCAACTTACTTGCACGTATCGTGACAGTACCACCGCTGCTCGATCACGGGACGAATCTGTGTCTGATACTCTTGAGAATGGGCAAAATTGGGTTGACGCTGTCCCGGAACGCCCCTATGGCCACCGTAACAGTCGGTTCGCAGTGTCAGGCACTGGGAACTCGAGAACCCGGACGTCCATAGACACGGCCCGCGTCAGCAGCGATGGTCTCAGAGAGCCCAATGCTCAAGGAAGTGTACCTCAATCGAGGTCTTCTGCAGAACACGGTAAATACCCTAATGAGACCATCTTTCCGTGCCGAAACCTTGAAGAGCGCATTCGACGCCTCGAGGATGAGACCCGAAACACACACCCAGAAGTTCACGGCGATCTATCGGGCTCGACTCTACCTCCCAATGCGAGGATCACTCCTCGTTTGCGCTTCACAGAGGCCAAGGTCAAGCTTTTCGCCCGATCTCATTGGGTACACACTGCTGAGAAGGTATGTTTCCATCCTAAGCTCCCGTGGGACAACCATCCGCGGCCCAACCTTCCATCAGGTGTAGGGACAATCTCCCGTGGGATGGCCTCTTCCTCTAAACCCTCACCTCATACCCCCATACCGCATATCCTCTGTCCTCACACCACCACTCCTCTTCATTCATCGACCTACTGTTCTCCTTTTCCTCCGGGGAGTGTACTGGGGAAAAAGATGAGAAGCGTGATGTGGACATTTTGCAAAATTACAACTGCCCGTTCCCCGCATTTTCCCTCCGTTTATACTGGTAGGGTCGTTAGCCGTTAGAGCACTTGAGTACCTAAGATGCTTTTCTTCAGCTGTGTCAACCAGATTTACTACTTCACATCCCGATTGTCATAAGTGTATGAGGTCCTCAGCTGATAAGATACAGGTCTTCAGTTCTGGCTCCTTCAATTCTGAGATAGAACCCACCCTAGGCCTGGACAGAGAAGAGTGGGCGAAGGCATGTAACGAACTTAGAAGCTTACGCCACTCGGTAAAAGCACAACATCAGACTGGAGCAGACGGACCGTTGGGCTTCACAGATTTCAACAAGATTATCCCGTCCCGAAAAGTGTGTAATGCCCTCGTTGCAGACTACTTAAGAACATTTGGTCGCATCTATCGCATTATACATGTACCAGAATTTCGAAAACAACTGGGCCAATTCTGGGACAACCCGGAGTCATTACCAAAGGTGAGGATTCCCTCCTTGAATATCCATTACCTTCGGTCCTTTATATCCTCGGTTCCGTCCTAGACTGAGTAGTTCTCACTCCTAAGGCCTCTCTACTGCTTCCTTCAAAGATACAACTTTAAAAAAAAGTAGATATCAAGGCTAACACATTTTCGCCTTCTTTATAGGTTTTCATCGTGCAGCTCAGCCTAATCCTCGCCATTGGGGTGCCTTTTACGAATTGCCACCAATGCAACCTCGATGCTGATACTTTGAAGCGGTCCGCCCAACAGTGGATTTACGCTGCTCAGTGGTGGTTGTCAGGTCCGGCCGAAAAGTCGACTCGAAATCTAAATGGCCTGCAAGTTTTCTGCCTTCTAGCTATTGCAAGACAAGTCAACGGCCTCGGTATTAGCTCTCCATTCTTCTCGACTACTTCTCTACTCTCCATGGCCAGGCAAATGGGACTTCACTGCAATACGCAGGATTTTCCAACACTTTCTTATTTTCAAGCCGAGTCGATGACTCGACTCTGGGCTACGGTTGTTGAGCTGTCACTTGCTTCATGCCTCGACTCTGGTACACCCTTAATGGGACTCGAGGATTTCGATGCAAGAGAGCCAAGTAACGTCAACGACTCAGAATTGACAGAAGAGCATGCATCTGATGCACCAACTGCCACAGATAACGGCATAACCGATACATCTATTCAACTGGTGTTGTTGAAATCACGGGAATTGCGGATCCGGGCTTTGAGCATCATTTTGAATGGGGATGGGTCTCAGACCTCGTACGAGGTAGTCGTATACCTTGCCAATCAGCTTCGGAAGGCCTGTACAGAGGCATCAGCATTCTTCTCGTCACACATGTCAGAGCTAGGACCTGAGGCAGTATTTCAGAGGAAGTATATCGACATGTACCTCCGCAAGCACATCCTATTGCTCCATCGACCATTCATGCTAGCGGCCCTGGACAATCCTCGTTTCCACCTATCGCGCAGGATCTGTCTGGAGTCGTGTATGATCATGGCCTCCTATGTCGACGAGATGAACCTGCCTTCGGGGGTACTGGACGACTTCTCCAGCATGATGGCCCATGGCTCCGGTCATCTGCGAGGAGGATTGAGTCTCGACGTTATCGTCACCCTTTCCTACGAACTTAACACTCAGCTACAAGAGGAGGGTCCATTCCAGGGGCCGATTTCGTTTGATCCAGCCCGAGAGCTTGCCCGCGCAGGCCGAGAGCCCATACTCCGCCGACTGGAGCACATTCGACAGCAACTCGCACAGATTATCCGCCTTGGAAACCCAAGTCTCAAGAGATTCCTTATGGTCTCTGTTTTATTGGCCCAGATCAAGACACTTGAGTCCGGCGGCAATGTCCAGGCTGCATTTTATGGTGCTGTCAAGGATGGGATGCAGATCTGTACGGAATCGCTTCAGGCATACTTGGCGCAACATACACCGCAAGCGATCGATATGGAGAACGTCACAGCCTCATGGCCCGACGAGGTCGACTTTGACTTTGGTGATATGGTAAGCTTTGCTCTAGGTACCTATATCATTTGTGTGGCTTTGCTGCCGCTTGTCGAACTCTTTGCTGACCCAGACTGCGCATACTCAAGGATTTTGAGACCCTTGTGAACCCTTTGCTGCTATTCAACTGACAAACATCCACTGCCTGAGTCACTTCCTGCTTTTCTCTCTTTTATGTGCTGTGGGGGATTCAAGGCTGGCTTTGATACGGAGGGCGGATACTCGCGGAGGCGAGATTGGATCTCGTGGAGATTACGTTGATCGACTAGATAATTATATCGCATCGAGTCGATACAAAAGGAGGGACAATCACCTATAGAATAATCTCTTGGAATAACCGCCTTTGGGGTGACGACTTGTGTGGTAGCTCCTATTTCGGGAGAGTTCATCTGACTTTATTCTCAGGGGGAGGGGGCGTTCTGCTATTTGCCTCTGCAGTATTCTTATTTTAATTGCTTGGACCCCAGGACTGTTACGGACACTTTCGACTTCAGGATTTTGTCCATGATCAAGTCGATGAACGGGAAAAGTCCAAGATAGTTGGTCGCAAGTTGGCTTTCGAACCGTCTGAGGACAATGCATATCTAAGGTAGTCCACTGCCATACTGCCAGCGTGTGATATCACCACATCGATATGGAGAATACCATTATCCGTGTTGATGGTAACCGGTGCCTCTCTGACTAATGCAAAGAGTTCAAGTCCATAGAAAGAATCTACCGGCGTGGTCGTAGTAATAGCACCCGCTGTCTGTTTCACTATGGCTCTGTTACGGTGGCCGGTACCTAAGGATGAGCAATAGAGGCTGAGCTTCAGCAATGCTGAGCACGAATTAAGCCTCGATACTGCCTGGAGATCCTTCCACAACCAGGATTATCTTGTCTTTGGTCTTTTTTTCCCTCGATTTTTCGGATCTGAGGGTAAAGACGCAGTTTGACCTCATTTGATATTATGTCTCTGTCCTCGCTACCTAAATCATGCCTGGCGACAGGCTTAGAGAAAAGCCTCAGGTGGGTCATAGGTCTCAAAAATTTGTGATGGCGATCTCTTCGGACTTACCCAACCGGCCAACGCACATGGTATTTGCCGGCGCCAGCAGAACTCCAAGCAGCGCAGCGAGACGCAAGCACAAGAACCGGTTGTAGTTCGGATTGGTCGCGAGCAGGCCCGCTCACAAGATCATCTTACGTGTCGACCCGAATCCTCAAGGTACCCTTTCTTCCGCAATGTAGTAAACTCTTTCTATTCTCTGCCAAATGTATTTCCCTCATTGAAGTCCCTCTTCTCCCTCTTCTTCCTTGGACTTTTGGAGGTTTCTCTTCTTCATCTTAGCAATGCTCTTGCTGCTGTGCTTCTCCTCCTCCTTGTGCTCCTCGGTCTTGTCCAATGTCTGCCTAAGTGTCTGCTCGTCAACCGAGGTCGCTTCGGCGCCCATCGCCGCGCCCTTGAGAATCGGGTGGATATCTTGACCGGACGAAGGGATGTGTATCATTGTCCACGGGAATTTGAATAAATATAGATCGGCAGAACCAATTTTACGTTCTGAATCAAAAGTTTGTCCTGTCTTACTCGGAATTTCTGCACTTCTTCTTATCGAGCCAATACAGGTTCGACTTTGTACGTCACGTGGAAGCCTTCCACTGAAACTCTCGTCCAACAGCGAATCGTTACTGTTCTGGCGAGAAGTGAGGATTCGCCCATCATATTGTGGCTTCACAGCTCGTATTTGTCCCAATCGTCACGCACCTCAGCGTTATATAGGGACCGGTTCCTTGCGATTTGATTCTGCTGGAAGACATGATCCGACTGCTGAGACAACGTTCGTAGCGACAAGGCTCGAACTGGAGTCGATATTCTCTTGTATAAAATCAAACATCTCTTCAGACAGCTCATTGTCGCAGTCTTTGATCATATTCTCATCGACCACAGGCTCTGAACATCACAAGGATCACAATGCGTTTCGACTTATACACCCTTTTGGCCGTGTAAGACTCAAAGGTATCGAGATATGGCTTGTTCTAGGCTAACAAATGTAAGCGGCGCCACAACGGCCATGGCAGACCCGAAGAAACCAAAACATGGACATGAGACGACGATCGCTGACAATGGCACGGTTGCTTCGTGCCCAACGGTGACGGCTACGGGGCTTGTCTGCTCGACTTGTATTTTTCCGGACTGTGTTATGCTCTCGACAATCTCCGTTCCTTGCCACTGTCCGACGCCTGTCCATACAGTCACTGCCGATTATCCATGCGGCACGGGCGGATGTCACGAAGGCTGTGGTACAATCTACAAAACTGTCAGTCAAGCTTGTGTAAGTCATGCTCGAACTGTTCTTCTCATGCGGTGACCGGTTGGGCGGGACCTTGATGCAGCCAGAACTTGTGTCTCGGGAGATTTGGCCGGAGAACGTCCAAATGTCACCACCGACTAGCCATACCTGCAAATGGAGACTTACTAATAACTGTTCCCACAGGCCTGTTATTAAATTGATGACACGCTGTGGATATTGGGCTAGATGCTGCTCATGCCTGCCCATCGGGAGTACCTGGATATTGCTGGCCTGGAAAGATATAGACTCATCAAGGTTGACCCTAGAAACAGACATTAATAAGCTAGCTATATCTTCCACTTTACACTACACGTACTCTAATCTCTGAGTTTGAACCTAGCCAAAGTGGGCCTGAGTCAAGACTGCGGACCTTCCGAACAGGTGTTAGGGCCGATTTCGGGGGATCGTCGAATAGCCTGGCGTCACACCATATGACGACCCATCAACCCCATATCTTATTAAGCTAAGCCCGGCACTATTCCATCTCCACACAGACCTACCACCCTAATCTTATCAATCGCATCGACTCGTTTTTGATCTCCCACGCACTCGGTAGAGCGTAATCCTCAACACGGGCACGTGAGTCAATACCGATCCTCGCGCGTCTGCGAGCTGATTTTTGCGATGAAAAACAGGCTTGATGTCCGTTGAATCCACTTTATTCATAAAATCTGACAAAGTACACACTATATTTGACTTGCATATGGGGACGGCCAAAAGCCAAGACTGGTATAGTTTCCCGATCAGTGCATGTACTTGGTAAGGATCAAGAACAACTTTGCACTGCAGGCCGCAGGAGCGAATGCATCGGCTCAACTGTTTTGCCGCTGGCCATCAGCTCTTGGGAGACATTGTTATCAAAATCTTGCAGACCCAAATGAAATGAGAAAAAGAAGCCTGCTCAAGCCAAAATGAAGCGCTGAGGGATTTCTCAGTTCTTCGGGAGCAAAGACTTTCTTTGTACATGAAGATCGGCTTGGCTCGTCGGCTAACAGGGAAACATTTCCGGGGACAAAACGAGAAGAAGAGCGGGACCTGCAGCAATCCCTGGGAAGCGAGCCTTGCAGCTGCGTCAACACCCCTGAACTAAGTACAGCTCGATCGTGAACTGGGACAGATTTCCCTCTTCCCGCTCTCATATGCAGCGAACTTCACCAGGGACGGACGCGCCGGCGGCGACGACCCACCACGGTGAGTATTTCCAAGGGTCGTTGAGAAGGTACGGTAGACAACTGCGGTAATTTTGCATAGCCGAAAGCTTGCGAGCAGCGCAAGGACATGTATATATTACCCACAGGAACCCCTCCTCCGTCACACAATTGTTGCTCCCCAGTCTCTGCGTGCCGCTGTTCTCGTCTTCCAAAATGAGGTCTTGGCTTCTTGGTACTTTGCTGGCCCTCGCGGCGACCGCACATGGAGAGACCGTCTGGCAACAGCGCAACCTCTCCTTTGACGTCCCGGTCTCGTCCCTCGACGTCTTTCCGTCAAACTTCACCAGCAAGTCAGAGGCCCTGACCAGCTTTGAAGCCGCCTTTGACTCCTCCAAGATTGCCCGCAATGGAGACGTGCGCTATGGTGCGACCATTGCTAGAATTTGGACTCAACAGCGCAAGGTATGGCCGGAGATGATTCTCTACCCCGAAACGGCCGAGGACGTCAGTGTCATTATGCAGTTCTACTCCGCCGCATACTCTTTCTGGGGGAGTGACGGCTTCGCCATCAGTCAGTATCTCCCAAATTCATTCCTTGCTTGACGTCTTTCATGGCATAATGTTTCGGTTCGAAGGGGAGTTCTCGTGATACTCTACCGGTGCATGAACAGCAGTCCCATCACATACGGGATAGACGTGCCACTTCCATGTTTCGGGGACTTCACTTCACTTCATAAATGGTAGCTGACTGGGAGATCTACAGTGGGCGGAGGTCATGCCGATTTTGGTGGCGCTCAGTCGCCCAGTGTCATTATCGATCTGTAAGCGAAATCCAATCTCTCCAAATAGACGCGAGCATTCATCATGAAGCTTCAAAACTTTGCCGAACATATGCATATTCTCCGACTGACGCACGAAATAGATACGAGGTTGGCGAGACTGAATTTGCAACAAGCCCCAATGTCAGCACCGCTGTCAACAGCTCCTGGCCCATCTTGAAAGTCGGTGGCGGAAACGATGCCGGAGACGTCTACAACGCACTTGATGGCACAGGATGGGCATTCCTCGGTCCGCGTGCTGCCTCTATTGGGGTTGGTGGTTTCCTCCTCGGCGGAGGCATCGCATTCCAGACCAACAAGTATGGCATTGCTGTTGACAATGTCGTTGGCTTGGAGGTAGTGCTTCTGAACGGCACGATCATCTATGCAAACCCATACAATGAGTACTCGGATCTTTTCTGGGCTTGCACCGGAGCGGGATGGATCGGACTAGGTGTCGTTACTCACTTCTACATCCAAGCGTAAGTCCATGTATCCTTTATTATGCTCCTGTAAACTTTTCACATATACTGAGCAACTTCAGCTATCCGGATCCAGGCGTCGCGTACACTGCCACGGTAACTTGGACGGAGGATCAGGCCGCTCAAGTCTTCGAGAAAACCACGGACTTCTTCACGAACAACCAGGACCCGGATGCTTTCCCGGCTCTCCTTTACTACTACAAGGATGCCAGTGAACCCAACTCAGTCGTACCACTCCGGGAACGGGAATTTACCCTCCAGCTGAACGCCGTCTATTTCGGCGGCGACCTACAAACGGTCAACGACACCTTCGGCCAGTTTTACACCGGGGCATCCTCGATCTCGTTCCAGGCGTGGACGCTTCGGTCTTTGGATCAGTACCTCCTCACCAACTATCCGTACGGCTACCAGCGCATCTTCTATGGGAAGAGCCACACCAGCTCGACAGTGGACTTCTACAACCAGACCTTTTCGATATACAAGGAAACCATCAATGGCATGATTGCCCGCGGTGAGGACCCGGGACACACAATCTGGGTCGATGAATGTGAGTAAAACCAACAAGCCTCGAATGTTAATCATGAACGCATGTGGTTGATATCTTATCCAGATCTTTTCCCTGGGCTAAACGGAAACGGGCCCGCCAGTGACAGCGACACTGCCTGGCCTCATGCCACGACCTCTCACATCACCCTCACGTCCGCTGAGTGGACCAACCACTCCAACCAAGCTTACATTTACGACCGTGACGAGAACTACCTGATGGCCTACTTGCGAGACTTCCAGGACGGTCTTGATCAGCCGCCGATCTATGACTACCCGAACTACGTCGCACCATACAGCCTTGCCAGCGAGGTGTGGGGAGAGGACAACTTCAACCGTCTGTTGACGATCAAGGAGAAGTACGATCCTCAGTGTCTGTTCAACCGTGGGCGCGTCCTTGCTACGAATGCTTGCGTGGAGAAGGGACTGGCAACCACCTATGTCGACCAGTCCATTGGAGGAGCTGTCGCATAATTAAAACCAACCCCACTGAGAGATGCCTGGTCCCGGTTTGCAAGACCCAAGTAACTTGTGGGATAATGCACTGCCTTGCAAACCACTGACGGGGGGTTAAGGATCTCCAGGATATGTACATAACTCTATTTGGGCCAGTTGGTTGACTTGGATACCAGCCAAATCAGGATCCTCCCTCCTCCCGATAGGGCGGCCAGGAAGATGCTTTTTGCAAGATATAGTCGCTATGAGCAGAGGGATTTGAATTCCCAGACAGCATGTTTACTTCTTAATATTGATGTTTATCCTTCAATTTACATTTGAATAATAGCACTTCAACTTCCCACTTTGGTATCCAATACAAGCTATGCAAGTAGCCAACGCTTGAGTCACCTTATACGTACACCCCCTCTAACCCTCCTAAATCATAAAAAGAATTTTTCTACTTCTTGTGTTAGGAGGAATAGTGATTTGGCGGCTTCCTCTTTAAAACTTTCTTGTATTAAGGTTAACTCTCAGAAGGAATTCTGAAAGAAACTAAAAACCTTAGATAAGGATAGTCCGACCCAAATAGTTGATAATTTTTTTAAAAACTATTCTTCTGCACCTCAGTTGGCTAAGAAAAATATAAGTTTTAACCTAATTCAATCTATATTTAAATTAGTTATTCAATCTTATGATCCTAGCTACAAGGCTAGTACAGGTACTCTTTCATATACAGTTAATAAAGGTGCTATTTATAAAGGTACTTTTAAGTTGATGGTTGTTGACAGTAATAAACGTACTTTTAGTACTCTCTCAACCCCTCTTAGGTACAATGTGGACCAGCAAGCGCGGGCTGCAACCCCATACTTAGGTAGTTTGCAGACAGTGGAGTCAGATATAGGGCAGCCCTGTAGGATGCACTAGCCACTGAATAAAATGGGTTCCCCTATAGTCAAGCGCTCTCGCCAGATCTCATCTGCATGTGGAAGTAAGAAAATCCAAAATTGCTTCAAGATTGGGAAGCAGATGACCTCAGGAAGTTTCACTGGAGTCAATGCTGATCTGTCAATCATTCTAACAGTCACAAAGGTGTTGATTATAGCATATTACCCTATTCACCTAGATACACAAACATAGTGTCAGTTGGCCGGCTGGTCATGCAGGTGTTCCACCCAGAAAAACTTATAAAACGTATACATCTCTGTTGCAGTCTGCTCTGATCTTCACAATCCCAATCTGGGTCACCTTCACCTTGTTGTGATGCGCTCACTATAACATACATAACACCAATCCACATTGCTGGCCATTGCAACCATGAAGGAGAAGCTTCAGGCTATCCACGACCGAATATACGGATATCGTAGTGATTCTGTCTATACTGAACCTATATTTATATATATATTAAGGAAAATCTCAAGCGATTTCCATATTGTTGTTGTGTTGCTAGTATTTGTCAGAGCAAGTCTTCATGCGAAATAGTGATCAATAGCGGGAAACGGGAAATGGAAACATTCATCGAATACTCCTCGTTGTAATTCGGGTCGAGCGAAGAAGAATAATTTGGCCTTGCCCTCCTCTGCGTATTATCCTTCCACAGCCTTAATATCGGCACTATCGCCCTGCAACGAGGCCTCATTGAACTCTTCATCGTGCACTGGCAGTTCCAGATGAAATTTCGAAATAGGTGCCACCTCCACCGTGACCTCGCCGTCCGAAGCGAGGCCAAGCAGATGGCCGCCTTTCTTCTTGTCCGCGCTGATAAAATGAAGATGATCGCCCGCCACGCTCACACCCTGCATGTACGCGGGAGAACGGAACCCAATGATCGTCCCCTCTATGCTCTCCTCGAAGGTCTGGGAAGTTTGATGTGCGCCGACGTCGGCCAGCCCCTCGTGCGGCTTGGTCTGTCCGCCCACCGTCCGGACGGTGACGTTCCTGAAGACGCCCGAGATGCGTATGGCCAGGTACAGATTGTGGGCCTCAGGCAGGAGGAAGGATAATATCCCAATCAAGTCGCCTTTGTCTGACAGCACAGCCTCTGTGGTTTGCGTGGGCTTGAAGTGCGTTGTCATGGCGAAGGGCGCCACGGCCTTCGACTGTGGGCTCACGTCGACGGCTGACACGGAGCCGTCGGACTTCATCTGATATGCCACCCCGTCCAGGATGATCATCTCGCCGACCATGTGTCTAAAGGTGCCCAAGCCGTGGTCGCCGTGGCTGAGGAGGGTTGAGACTGGAAGGCCTTTCTCGGCCACGCCGTCCATCAAGGCGGAGACGATGGAGTACTGGAAGATCTCGTTGGGTGCCATATTTGCTGAGAACCAAGTGGAATGAAGAAGTGAAGCCTTCACGATGAGTCTCGAAGGGAAGATTCCGACCGCGAGAAAAGATCCAGTCAAAATAAGGGGGGTGGTCCGTGCGTCAAATGCGGAAGTGCCGGGAACCCCTGACTAACTGTTTGTGTAAGTCGGTCGATGGTTTCCTTCCACATGACGGCGACTATTGAATTCAAGTTTTGGTGAACTTCAGCACTTGGAACCATCACAAGTCAGCATACTCGGTAGTGTTTTCTGGGAGAGAAATCCAGTCTTACTAACAAGAGACGATGCTGTACTCCTGACAGGGGCCCGGACGGAAGCTATTGGTGTTTCTGCATGCGCTTAGTCAGTTCCTCATTATCATGACGACGTCAGTGGCTTCCAACCAGATGTCGTTTGGGCTTTCGCCAAAGGGATAGCAATCCTTACATCTCTCTAGAATACCGTGGTTGAGCATCTCGACAGCAAGATGTCCTCAGGAACAGAGACCGTGGACATTGTCATCGACTCCCTTCTCGCGGCAGGAGTCAAGTACGTCTTCGGAGTTCCTGGAGCAAAAATCGACTCGGTTTTCAACGCCCTCATCGACCATCCAGAGATCAAGTTGATCGTATGTCGCCACGAGCAGAATGCAGCCTTCATCGCCGGTGCGATTGGGAAGATCACCGGCCGGCCAGGAGTGTGTATCGCAACCTCGGGCCCAGGCACAAGCAACCTGGTGACCGGGCTCGTCACAGCGAACGACGAGGGAGCACCGGTTGTTGCGATAGTGGGAAGCGTCAAGCGGGCTCAGGCTGCTAAGCGCACGCACCAGAGCCTGCAGGCGGTTGCCCTGCTGAGACCGGTCACCAAGAAGGTCACGCAAGTGGTGGTAGAGGATCAGGTGTCCGAGATCATGCTTGATGCCTTCAGGGTGGCCACTGCGATCCCGCAGGGAGCCACAGTTGTGAGCCTGCCGATCGATGTCATGACGGCTGGGCACAAGTCCTCCATACCTGCGGCACTGGCTCACGCTTTCGACCCTCCGGAGTATGGTCCCTCGCCTGAGTCCGCACTGATCGAGGCCGTGAAGCTGATCGAGGGGGCCAAGTTCCCGGTGTTGTTCCTCGGCATGCGTGGCGCGGATCACAAAGTGGTTGAAGCGGTGCATGCGTTCCTGAGGAAACATCCTATACCAGTGGTCGAGACTTTCCAGGCTGCAGGCGCCATATCCCAGGAACTGGCCCACCTCTTCTACGGACGTATCGGGCTGTTTCGGAACCAACCTGGAGACAAGATGATCGGCCAGTCTGACCTCGTCATCACAGTAGGATACGACCAGGCCGAGTACGATGCGAATCAGTGGAACACGGCCGGGAATCGCCTACCGATTATTCACATGGACACCACTCAGGCCGCTATGAGCATCTCCTATAGCCCTAAACTGGAGCTCATCGGCTCTATGGCCAACAATTTGACCGCGCTCACCAGCAGGTTGACCAGGGTGGCTCGACCGCAGGATACGGAAATCGGCCAGTCTGTCTACAAGACGTTCCACGAGTGGGAGGCAGGTGCCAAGGCGCAGGGCACGGTCGACCCTAGTGGCCCTGTCCACCCGCTCCACTTCATTCGCCTCCTACAAGGGACGATATCTCCGCGGACGACAGTCACGAGTGATGTCGGAAGCCTTTATATTTGGCTATCGAGGTACTTCTATTCGTACAGCCCTAAGACGTTCCTGGTCTCCAACGCCCAACAGACACTGGGCGTCGCACTCCCCTGGGCCATTGGTGCATCGCTTGTGCACGGAAACGATAAGAAAGTGGTCAGCGTGAGCGGTGACGGGGGTTTCCTCTTCAGCGGACAGGAGCTAGTGACAGCCGTGCAGCAGGGGTGCAACATTACCCACTTCATATGGAACGATGGAAAATATAACATGGTAGAGTTCCAGGAGGTGGATAAGTACGGGCGGAGCGCTGGTGTCGATCTAGGTGGTGTAGATTTTGTCAAGTATGCGGAAAGTATGGGGGCGAAGGGGCTTAGGGCGAGCAAGTCGGAGGAGATGGAGGGAGTGATAAAGGAGGCGCTGGCTTATAAGGGTGTCTGTGTAGTGGACATCGTGATTGATTATTCGGATAATCATGGCTTAATGGCAAATGTCATTACGGATAGTATTTCTTAAAGACCGGGAGATAGGTAGATGCTTATCGACAGGCTTCGCTATTCGGGCAACATATGTACCTAGTAGGTATATATACTCCCTTGCTTCGTGGTACGAGTGATTCTTAAATAATGGCTTCTTGCTAAATCGCTGATACGGTATACAATGATGCTTATTCCCATTCATTATGTAGGTAGAATCCATCAATCGGGTTGTAAGAATATGAGCCTGGGCCACACCGAGGAAGAGTTCCGGTTAAGCAGACACGTTACCGAGAAGAACAAAAAGTGGAAGAGGCAGAGCGAAAAACCGGAATGAGAAAAGCAAAGCCAGCAGAAGCAAGTGGGAAGCAGTAGGCAAAATGTGGGAACTGGAAACGCGTAACGAGAAATGAGACCCGGGGAAGAAAAAGCAAAATAGTACGTGCGCTGCCTAAAGCTAGATCGGAAAGCGCTTAGAGCTGGTGTCCAGCTGGCCGTTATTTACTAAGTACATCTCGAACTCACGGATATATTAAGACCCCGAGGCCCCGTAAATGTAAGGATGGGTATTGGAAAGACATGCTACTATTCCGAGCCAACATGTTGATCTGCAGCTTAGCTGCCTATTAATAACATAGTATATGCAGATAGCTGTTGTTGGTTGTGTTATGAAACGACAGATACCCACATCCACCACTCGGAAGCCCTTCCGGCCCCGCCCAGTGGCTGAACAGTACAGATGTCTTGCCTATATAGGACTAGAAAGATTTACGGGGCAGAATATAACATTAGAAGGAAGGCTTATAGGTTGCCCCCGGGCTACGGCGGTTAAAGCGGCTACCCACCTAACTGACATATAGGTTGACAAAGGAGAGACTTTAGCAAGGCTTGAGCACCAAGTAGAAATATGAGTCATCTATGATCTACTAAGTAGTAACTGGTTTTATTGCGCAGCAGGAGAAGAGAGAAGGCCGCCCGGCAGCCAATACACAGACAGACACTGAGCAGTCTCTGAATGAATTACCCAAAGCAGGGGGAACCAGCCAGTCTTGAAATGAATGAACAGCGGCGAGGCATGGAGATCTTGCAAAATGGAGCATGGGAGCGGACGAGAAACGGAGGGAAACGGTGATCCAGCGGCGGGGGTTTGACGAAAAGCCACACGTCGGCCTGCTGCATACCAGAACCAAGATTTCGCAGAGCCTTACCTGCCCGCACGCAGACTCGGAGATCTGGACTGGTTACTCTACCTGTAGACGACCCTATTCGGCAATGACATGGTCATGGAAAACTCTGTTGCCAACAGCTCAGAGAGCAGTGTCCAATCAAGGTGAGCCTGCACATTTGCTAGACGGACATCTTTAGTATTTAAAGATGCGAACCTCTCCCTTCATGATTCCACCAATTCTCTCCCGTCCAAACACGAGCGCCCCGGGACGCCTTTTCTCATATCCTCATTTCTGTTGTTGACAACGTCAACACACAACTCTACATCCTTGAACGGCACGCTCCTAGTGGACAAACGAAGCAACCATGGGACATCCTCAGAAGCGAGCCACTCTTCTCGCGGAATTCAACCGTGCTGGGGAAATGATCCACAAGAGCCAGGAAAATCTAGACAACTTGGCCCGCGACTTTGATCCCCAAGAACGCGCCCTTCACGCGGAGATACAAAGCGACGACGAAGAGGTACAGAGAATTCAAGAAAGAAGGGCTCAAAGGGAGAGTAAGCTTCGGGAACTTAAGCACACCAGAGCAACCTTGGCAGCACCCTTTGAGGAAACAATCGACAATGTGTTGAGAGCTTTGTATGGTCGTGGATCTGCATCTCCAGTATGTATGACTTTGCCCACTTACTCCGTAACATTTGGGTGTGCTGACAGAATCTCAGGCACCAGAGCTACGAACACCAACCCCTTCCGCCAGTCGAGATGAAAGCCCTTTTCGCCTACCGTCTTTGCAACACCCAAACTCCCTGCCTCCGGAACGCAACCTCTCCCTCGAAGCATGGGGCCGGCCCTCTTTGAACAATTACGACAATGGAGAACATGAGGATGGCAACTCGATGTCGAACCAATGCATCACACACACCCCTATACGGGACGTATCAGCAGGCATGTCGGGCACTCGGCCTGACACTGTGTCGACGTACGATTCCTCTCAGGGCACCCCCCAATTCCGGCCAGCGAGAAGGCCAGGGGTACGTACGTCTTGTCTCCATCATCATTTGCTGTCAACTCTACATACCAGTCCTTTTTCGTGGATGCTTTTGGACTGAGTGACTGACGAGCGAACAGAAAACACAATCGCAGACGCTCGCAGGAACGGACTGTGAGATGGAAGGTGCCCAGACACCAGACGACCAGGTCTGTGCAGACGGCGACGAAAAAGACGAATTCATTGACTCGAGTCCAAGTACGGAACGGGAGAGCCCGCATACAGACAACAAATCCGGCACAATGGATCTAGACGACGGTGAGGATGCACTTGGTTTTGAGGGCACCGCCTCGGGGACCCTGGTAGATGTTGTAGATGCGGATGAGATTCTGGAAGCCACCCACGCAGCAGGCTCCCGCAAGCGGAGGAGACCTGTAGAGGAGGAGGAGGCCTCACATACCTCCGATTCTTCAGTACCTCCCCACTCCACGGACGGGCCAGCTATCCAAAGACCACCACAAGTTGAGGTGGAATTCGAGGAAGTTTATTACAACACACTCCATACCGATGACAAGAACATGATTGTCGAGTGGCCGAAGAAGACCGACAATTGGTACATAGTCCCATGTCGGCAGTGCGGCAAGAACTGGGGCGAGAAAACGATGATGGTAGCGAAGAAGCACGTGAGTAGCAAAGTCCATCGATTGCGCAGAGACAGCGTTACGGTGATCCGAGAACTCGGCATCCGTGTTGTGGGCTGCACGGCACCAAAGGCCGAGAAGAACAACCATGAGTATAAGGAGATACTCAAGAGTGGCGAATATAAACCCAGCAACACTAAAACAAAGAGATGCAACAAACGCCGATGCACCGTTATCACTCAAATACGCAGAGAACCAGACCTCCACTGGGAGGCCCAGCCGGGAGGTGGTGATGACGACGTCGACGCTCACAACAGGGAAGTGATTGAGGCCTTCTCCCCACTCCCCACTGAGCTACTCCGGCTTTGCCAGCTGCCGCCCGAGGACGTCATCGTGAGCCCGGTAGTTGGTGAAGTCTACCAATGTCCGTGGCTTGACAACGATGAGGAGTCAGTTCGCTGGTATTATGTGACCCGACTTCCCTTCGGGAACTACGACGAGATTGGGATCTCAGGACATCTGCACCGCTCCAAAATCTTCGAAACTATTCCGAAATGCTGCAGAAAAGGGAAGGATGTCCAAGGGGAGACACTTTTAACCTGGGCCAAAGGTTTCGAAGATGGAGGGCCTCGCGTCGTGGATCGCATATTTCCTTTCCTCTTTTTGGAGGCTGACCTGGAGATTCCTCCGGCAAATGAAGACTTCTCCCTACCAGATGATCGAGGAGTCACCGCCTGGGTGAAGATCAAATACCTGCGCCCCGAGAATTATCAACATTCACAGGAGCGTGATCCAGAATCGATGAAAGACATAGTGGGAGGTCGCGCTGTGGTCGATGCCTTCAAAGTGCGGCTGGAGGCGATTCGGGCGGGCCGGGCGGCTGGGAGCCTGAATCCGCCAACTCCGGCCAACGCACCCGCGGCCGACAACACCGGATTGACGCCGGTGAGTCTTTCTCTCCACTAGAGCATGAATTCAGGTCGTCACTGACCAAAATTGGCAGGTCGGCTTCCGATCGGAGGGTGACTTGGCAGCCACACAAAGAAGCATCGACACGGTCAACCTGGCCCACGGCCCAGTATCTCTAGAAAAGCCGGTGGAGACCGATCCTCCCGCAAGGCTCAGCTTGGGACAATACAACAGCTCGCCAGAATCCTCAGTGCGTGAGACCCTCGCGACGTCAGGCAAGGAGCGCCAGCATGCTGACTCTGATAGTCATGAGCCACCAAGAGTCATCCACAGCATGGGAACAGTGGAACCTCCTTCCGCTACTGAGAATTCGGCTTCAGTTATCACCCAACCCGAAGATACCACTGGAACTCGGAAAACGGATGCAAATTCGACAACTCAGGAGGATATCACTTCCGGAAGGATCAACAACCTGTCGGTAGAGAAAACATCGGGCCTCGGTGGCAGCAAATCCGAGCGTGCCAACGATTTTCAAGACGTTGGACGCCGGGGACCAACTGGACTCAAGCCTGATAAGAAGAAATGTTCCATCGAGGACTATCACTGGGCGCGGAAATTCAGAGTCAAGTCCCGGACATCAGACAGCATTCCGGAGGTAGGTCAGGCCCGGCTTCAACAGTCTCCAATGGTCCCAGTAGATCGACCATCTGACTTTCGCTCACGAACTCTTCCACCTCATTCGACCAGATCTTATTTTTATCCTCCATCCCCAGATGAAAATAGGGTTCCAGCTTCGAATAGACGAAAGGAAAAGTATGACAAGTGGGGCGTCCTTATCCCTGATTACTGGGCCAACGGTTGACATGTTGGGAGCCAGGAGCTTCCAAGTTGAATTGTTTCAGAGTCTAAAGGTATGGTTACTTCTCGATGATATGAACTTGACGTGGTGGGTGAAAAGATGTGCCAAGATTGAGTGGATTTAGTTGAGCAGTCTCTGATAAGTTTATGTTAATTAAGTCGTCCTACTATGATAAAACTCTCATGATGAGAGACTAGATTAAAGCGGTAATCATAGCCTCTCAACTGTTGATACAATGGATTGTAGAATCTTTTATGGACGTCCCCCTCACCCAGAGTTGTTCGTTGCCTTTACGGTTTCGTGGGCGTCAGCCTTCCCCCCAAAGTATGCCCGCGAATCCGCGCGAGACCCCAACAATCCCATTCGGGAAGTCGGCAGCCTCGCCGCACCACTGTCGTCGTGAGTCAGCATGAGTAAGAACTACCTGAACTCTTACGACTCAGTCAACAATTCACGGCCGCGTCGAGGATTCACGTCGTCGAAATCCCTGCCAAGATAGGATTTTTCCCACTGCTTGGTCTGGTCTGCACGCAGGGATGCATCCTCAGTCACCTGCAATGGAGGCCTTGCCCATCTCTGGACCGGATGTAAGATGTCCTTTGTAACTGTCGCACAGCAGTCAAACCATACTCTATGGACTCATCATCCTGGATTTAGTCCGAGTGGGCTCACAGCGAGGGCGAGCGAATCGCCTACGCGAGCTGGGTATCTACTGCGACCACAGTTCGCGAAACACGTACTCATCTAAGCATCGGCTGGCATGTGGCCCGGGGTACAGGACAAGCTTCTCGTGCCGGGGAAAGTTTGCCGATGCTCAAAATTCGAGATTGAGAATCAGATATGCAGCAGCTTTATCTGGGTTGGTCTGTCAAGTGTCAACTTAATTTCCTACTGTGTGGATGGTCCTGAGGTCTGGGCGCGACTTATATGCAATCCCAGGCGAGGCAGACTTATAGGGTAGGGCGAAAACAGGAATGCTTAAAGGCTATGGCCATCGGGAAAGCGGCGAAGAATCTTTGGTTCTCGAAAATGTATGACTCGGGACGACATTCCACATCAATATAATCCTGCCGTACTTAGTGGTTCGGAAGCGGATGTTGAGTGACCGAAGAGACGAGGATCGCCGGCTCCCGCTATAACGACCGCACTTCTAGGTCGATATTCGGATACATATAACGACAAGCTGCGATCGACAGAATCCGCACCCGGAAAGCCCCAACCGGTGTGAATTTGATGTCAAGGGGGAAAAAATGTGGTCAAGTGCAGTCGCACAAGGCTATCTGGGCCATTATGATGGGTTGTCTGCAACAGCCACCCCAGGCTGCGGTTTGTGTTATACGATGCATGGCGGCGGCGGGGAGCCGGATGGCATGGCTTCGGAACATATGAGTCGAGGCTTTGTGCGAGGTCAACATGAAGGCGCATATGACATCAAGAGTTCGTTCGATACTGCAAGTGTACAACGCGGGGTCATCCACCTAGACTTGACAAACTTTACTGGTGAAGTCATGATGGGCCACTGGGCACGAATCAAAATGCCAGAGAGGGTAGAGCAACGCCATATCTCGCCAGAGAAGTATGCCTGATCCTGAGCTGTCAGTTGGAAGCCACGCATCGGCAGTGTGTTCATTGTGGGCGGGGTGATGCGCCGTCGATGCGGTAACCTTTTGTGCGCCGGGAGTACCTTGCCAGCGGAAGCGTCGAGGGAATACGATCGACCAAATAGACATTGCGACCCGTGCCCTCCATCACCTAGGGGGTTCATGGAGGACCTGAGTGATGGGCCACTTACACGGTGGGGAGCGGAATGGATGGATGCAGAAACCCGCCGCTCGCCGCCGTGACCATCGGATGAACCTCGTGGGAAAGTCGATATGCGCGCAAAGGAGCCGCGTCTCAAGACTCTCGCCTTGCTGGTGGTGGCGGGTGTCTGAGGCTCTTCCGTGGACCTCTGGTGCTGGGACCGTCTCTCTGGCAGCAAGGTATGACCATGAATGTAAGCTAGGGCGACGAGCGGTGAAGCCAAGAATCAACAGCCAACCTTGGAAAACCAGGACAGAGTTGGCAGCCCGGTTGAAGCTCAACCGATGCGACCTGCTCATGCACAATTGAAGCGCTTGTCACGATGCTGGACTGTTGAGGCCTGACGTTGATGTTGGATAACCATGAGTCGTCGAGTGCTGGTCGGAGAAGAGAAATCCAAGGCTGACCTGACTGGCTAATGACAACTCAGCAGCACAAGTTGCAGTCAAATCTGTTAGTGCTGGGCTAAAGTGGCCGTGCAGACGCACCTTCCCGGCGAGATGGCAGGTGGCGGCTATCATTGGGTAAGCGCGTGCACCAGTTGCCCCACCTGAAGCAGTGGCCCGAGCTCCTTGCTGCATGTCTGCATGTGGCTGGCATGCTGATCTTGAAGATGGGATGGCAGGGATAGCCTTTTCCACCCCTGAAAACGCAACCTGCAAACGGGAAGGGTGAGCCTGCTGTTCCTGCCCAGGAACTTGGCAAGATCCTGTTCATCTGGCCTTTTTACCAATCGATCTATTTTGTACCATTCCAGTGTAATTTCTGGGTCTCTCGGGTCGGGGCCACTGCCACTGCCGCACTGCCACTGCCACGGGACACTCGGGAAAAGGGGAATCAACCACCAAAAATAGGAGATCGGGCCTGTCTCCACCGGATCGGAGAATAATAGAGTAGATGGTGGGACATGCTGTCTCGTATGTACACGATG
Organism: Juglanconis oblonga; assembly: GCA_003012965.1. Taxonomy (NCBI): domain Eukaryota; kingdom Fungi; phylum Ascomycota; class Sordariomycetes; order Diaporthales; family Juglanconidaceae; genus Juglanconis; species Juglanconis oblonga. The sequence goes on along the minus strand of MUZH01004298.1, from coordinate 59,452 downwards.
TCTGCAGAATCTTCAACTTGATTTGTGATAGGGGAAGAGGCAGTGCTCACCCTCTGACGCTTTCCCTCTCGATGAATTTCTGGTTGCCTTCCCCGTCCCAAGTTCCATATTCCGGCCGTCCTTGCCCATCCGAGCAGTGGTGGTGCGGTGGTGGTGCAGTGGTGGTTATCTTTAGCAGGGGGCAGGTGCGTCGTTTCACCTTCGCCGATAGGGAAACCGCGACGAGCAGGGCCGCTCAAGAACGGCTAGCGCAGGTACCACGTACCAGGTCGCACAATCTTAGCGCCCAGACGGGTGTTGAGCGGAGACGGGTCCGACCTCCTGCAACTTCCCAATTCTCAATGCGGTCCATCCCATTCCACCTGAGCAGCAGGCACGATGAGGCCTCTCTCCGACATACCTACCATACCAACATACCTACCCCCCTCGGAACGCGCTTCACGACCTCGAAGCCAATCTGGGCTGCTTCGGCTCTCCCGTTGTGTCAATGTCTTGGCTTCCAAATGATCGGCGGCAGTCAGATCTTTCCTGCCGGCTCCTGGCGTACTGATCCCTTGGGTCGCAACCTTATTTATCAGACCCGGCAGCCCAGCCAGCCCAGCCAGCCCAGCCAGCCCAGCCAGCCCAGCCAGCCCAGCCTGCCCAGCCTGCGGGAGTCAAGACTCTGTCACCGCGTCTCCTGAGCCTAGAAAAGCCCCCCCGGCAACCTCACAGCAGGGTGCACCATGGCTGAGGAGGACCGCAGGACCGCCCAACACGGATGATGCTCACAAGGATATGCAGTAGAAGCGTCTGCCAAGCTTGAAACTCTTCGTGGCGAGTGCATTGCAGAGAGACGTACTTCCATTCTACCGAGAACAGCTTCTCTTTGCGACCTTGTCCCCCACTCCACCATCCGTCATCATCCCATCACGAGCGCGAGCGCGAGCACCCAGGCGGCCAGACCAAGTGGAATGAATAATATGTGGGTCGCCGCCAATGACGGAGAACTGTGTTAGCGCTGTTGGGCAAGACCTCGGGTCTTGCTCCCACTCACACGCGTAGACAGGCACAGACCAAGGCCACGACCACCCATCTCGCTACGTATCTTGGGACGCGAAATCGCCCTCCCATGTGGCATTCCAGTGGATCCAGCTGTCAGTCATCGGTGGACCTCGCCGGTGGCTCCTTCGCTTCCATCCACAAGACACAGCCTTGGGACTCGGACAAGTTGGGACGGTGGGTTTCCTAGGCAATTCGCTGGGCATGCGAGCTCGTTTTCTGTTTCATTTTGCCCGACCCGTCCGACCCACCTTGCTGTTCGCCCACGGTGTTCCAATCATGAGCTGCCACAAGCTCCCGCGCCTATGGTTCCTCTGATTGTCTGGTTGTCTGGTTGCAGGACTCTTTTCCCTGTCAGCAAGCCTGGCTCCGGAACCAGAGTTACTAAACTCCACCACCCTCGAAAACGCTCTTCAGCGATCCCAGCAAGGTGAGGTTGGGATCAGGGATATCTCTCATGTCCGCTGCCACATGCCGGTACGGAATACATGTGGGCCTCTTATTCTGATGCTCCCCCTGTGGTTCCCCTATCCTACAATATATATCCTTGTGGCCTGCTTGTCATTAATTCTCCTCTTATGGCTGCTTATTTCTTCTCCATTATTGTCCTTTTCCTGCACCGTTGCATCGCTTGAATTGCTGAGCAACAACATTCTTTTAACCAACCAACCTATTCAGTCATTCCTTTTCCACCTTCGGCTCTCGCTTTATACTCCCTAGTGGACTTGAATTCCCTTTTACGTAGCGAAGCTCGTCCTCACCTTCCTTGTTTTCAACCAGAGTCCCGAGCGCAACCACGTCCCTCACCTCTAGCAATCTCATTGCGGCTCCTTGTCCTTCTCTCTCTTCCGGTAATCAAAATTCACGAAACTTTTCCGCGCAGCTCTCCGCGCAACAACTCCAGCGACAGACCCGTCAAAGATGTACATCCGGGCGTCTGCTCTCGCGTGCGCGACCCTCCCGGCTCTCGTGGTCGCCGGTACCATCCCTACTTACGATGGCATGACTGTCGTCTTCTCCGAAGAGTTCACTGGCTCGGCTGGAGACTCCGTTGACACTGACGTCTGGAACATCGCCACATGTGAGTAAGCACAGGAAACCAACATTGAATCCAGGGCTGACCAACGAGACCAGCTATCGACACCAACTCAGAATTGCAGGCCTACACTAGTGCTAGCGCGAATCTGCAGCTCTCTGGCGGAGGCACTGTGCAGCTCGTGCCCTGGAAGGCTTTACCTGGGGTATGGACGAGTGGACGCATCGAGACCAAAACGACTTGGACGCCTTCGGCTGGCAAGCAGATGCGCATCGAAGCTTCTGCCCGTACCGGCGGTGAACCGGCGGCCAATGCGCAAGGAATGTGGCCGGCTATCTGGATGTTGGGCGACAGCATCCGCCATGGAACCGGCTGGCCACAGTGTGGCGAGATCGACATAATGGAGATGGTCAATGGAGTCACCACAGCATACGGCACAATACACTGCACAACCGAAATTTGCCAGCCAGACACAAGTGCTGGATACCAGGGCAGTGTCGCGACTGACGACAACTGGCATACGTATGGAGTGGTGATCGACCGCACGAGCAACGACTGGTCGACGGAGTCCATCAACTTCATGAAGGATGGCACAACTTTCTTCACGGTGACGGGCGCAGCTATTGGTGACGAGGCCATGTGGGGCGCGCTGGCTCACTCACCACTGTATATGATTATCAATATGGCTGTTGGTGGAACTTGTAAGTTGTGCTTCGGCTGGTGCCTCTGCAATCCGGACACAATACTAACATGTATTTTCAGGGCCTGGCGATCCCAACTCTTCGACGCTTGATGGTTATGGAAACATGCTCGAAGTAGAGTACGTCGCCGTGTACACGTCTTGACTCGGAAACCCCTCGTCCGACGCCGCTTCCGCTTCTCAGGCAAGCTCTAGTTCTAACCCCGATGCTGGCGGCGATGCCGACGGCAACACGGTCGCCGACACCAGCGCCACATCGTCATCGTCACCATCATCATCACCGACTGCAACATCCACGTCGATCTTATCTTCTACCACAGACTTGCCTGCTATGCCAACAACGAGCGTTACTTCGGTCGAGGGGTCATCGACGGCCGTATCTGGGGTACCATCCCAGACAACACTACCGCTTCCCGGGGGCGGAGAGGGAAACTTTACGGAGCCCGGAAATTCTGGCAACTCTTCATCAACATCAACATCAGCGGCTGCTAGCGAGGAAACCAATCCATACCAGGGGTTAGGCAGCGGTGCCAATTCGATCCGACTAGACTTCGGCCTAAGAACATTCTTAGCAGCCATCCGAAAACCAAACTTTAGCATCACCCACCCACCGAAACTCAACGACGGAACTGACAGTCGGTCATTACCCCATCAATCAAAATATGACGAGCACACCCGCCTCCGAAAAAGGACAGGGAATAGAGAATACCAACCCGAGCGAGGACCTTTTAGACACGAGACATTAGTCGACTTCTTTTCTACTACAGCTGCGAGGCTGTTGAGCATCGCTCGCACGGTCACTTTCACCGCAGCGATAGCGACACCATTTATCCCCATACTTCTAGGTCAACTTTTATGAGCGATGACGACTTTCCTTCTTTACTATTGGGGATACCCGGTAATATATACATCTGCTGGGGGGGAGGGTCGATACCACTTCCTACTTTTTTAGTGACTATTGGAGAATAGACATTTTACCATTCTCGACTTATGTTTTCTCTCAGAGCATGATGTTTGCAATGTGACGTGTTTTACAAGTACGAAGTGTCCCCTGTGTTGGGAGTGTGCAGTGCGGCGCAACATGCTGGAGAGCACAATCTTCCCCAAGCCCACACGGGCAGACAACCTCCGGAGCAGCTAGCTGCCTGCCCCACAATGATCAGGTAAACATCCGACAATACAGGATCATCCATCATTGTCGTACAGTCCAGAAATCCCCTAATAATTAAGCAATGAGCGCTTGCCCCCACGGCCAACAATTGAATTAAGCAGTAGCCTGGGTACCCCAGTCAAGCCAGAGCCGCACGGGAGTGGCGCCGAGAGTCCCGAGCAGCCGAGACGGGTTAGTCGGTGCGAGCTAAATAGCAGCCTTGTTGGGGCGGAGAATCTGGAGTGGACGAGGCTGTGGGGGTGCCAAGGTGGTGGGGCTATATATGCTGACTATACCCAGAGGTAATCACGATATGTTTTGTACGGGTGAGGAATCCCTTGTGGTTGTGTGCTGTGGTATGTCATGTTGCTGCTCTTGACATACTTGCTTACCGCTATACGGAATTAAACATTTGTCCAACACACACACCGTAGACCGTAGACGGGCCCAACCAAATCCACCCAGTGTAGAGAGTGAGAAGGTAGTAAAAACAGAATGTTTACGCGATTGCCTAGATGCTGAACCCGGATATCAAATGCTGACTGTTCACTACTGTGAATATCGAGTATCTCAAGGACATCCCGACAACTAGAGCCTTGCTCTGTGCTGCCCAAAAGTTGGGACTTCGCAAAGGGGGACGACGAGGTGGCACAGCGAATAGGGCGTAAAAATAATAGACAAGTTCGAGGATGGTAATTGCGGCGGAGAAGTGGCGAATCTGTATCATATATGCCTCTTTTATTTTGCTGCATCGCGTTATACTATCAAGACTAACGATAATGTATCTAGTGGAGGGAGTCGTCTCGGGTGGGTAGATTCAAGCTAGTCCGGAGCCTTCCCGAAGTGTGAGTCTTGCTTTTCATGGGGCTGTGTGGTTAGGGCGCCTTGCGAAAGGCGGTGAATAGACCTATATCCACCGACAGCACACCAGGAAACTTATGAAAATCACACCGAAACAATCGAGTCTCAACATGTTAATATGCCAAAGGTATATAGGTAGACATCTCTCAATGAAGCGAAGACACACGGCCATGTCGCCCACCGCCCTCACGCCTCTCTGTTCTCAAACTCATCCATCCCGCAATACTCCATCATATCCAGCTCCGGCTTCCTGCTCTTAAAGGCTATCTTCTGGAAGGGATTCGCGTTCGGCATCAGACCCATCGCAACCTCCGGCAAGAAGTCCTGACCGTCCGGCAGCTTGAAGTCATAGTACAGCAGCATGTACGTAAACAGCAGCTTGATCTCGTTGCTCGCGAAGAAGCGCCCCGGGCATGCGTGCTGCCCGTGACCGAAGAAGGTGAATTCGGGCGAGGTGGTCACGGACTGGTACTTGTTCTCCGCGTCGCGTTCTTCGCGCAGCCTCAGGAAGCGGTAGCCGTCGAACTTCTCGGGCTCCGGGTAAAGCTCCGGATCGTTCATGGGCAGCGGTGAGATCATCAGGTAGGTGCCCTTGGGCACGACGGTGCCGTCGGCGAGTTGGATGTCACCGGTGGCCAGGCGGCTCATGTTGGCTAGCGATGCGTCAGTCACGTCGGCTCACTATGACCCGGTCCGGTTCAGGTAGTCGGTCAGGCCTTTTTCGACTTACCACTGCCCCCATTGTGCATCCTCATGCTCTCTCTCAAGAAACTGTCCATCTTCTTCATTTTGTAGAGCACCGACTTGTCCATCTTCCCCGTCTCCTTCAGCACGGTCACACACTCATTGCGCAGATCCTGGGTGTACTCTGGATTTTTCAGGAGGTCCATCAACAGGTACCCGATCGTCCGTGTCGTGGTGTGAATGCTGGCCATTGCCAGGCCGATCTCTGCCACGGCAATATCAAACTTGCTGGCATCCTTCCCTTTGCAAGAAGCGACGAACCAATCCACAGAGTCCAGCACTCGTCGTCTCGGCGCGCCGTACTTCCGGATCTCTTCTACTCGGCGATCAACTTCAGGCTGGATCAGCGCGCGGGCGGTCTTGATCAGGCCGCGAACCTTGCGGCACTCCGGCAGGAACCAGTGCAGGACAGGACGCAGGAATGGAGGTAGGCGGTTCAGTCTCTGGACGGCGTGGAAGACGTCCGTAGTGTACTTGGTAGCGATGTATTGCCAGTCCTCATTATCCATCAATTCCGGGCCAAGGAAGATGCGAGAAGTCAGGCGGGAAACGCATTTCAGGATCGAGGGCTGCAAATAGGTTTCCTGCCATTCTTTGGGGCGGCCAAGCATCATGTTGAGAGTACTGGGGAGTTCCAGTGCCATGGGTAGGATGGTTAGGGCTAGAAAGAGGAACCAAGAAAATTGTTAGTTGTCTGTGGTGATTGCTTGATCGTAGTGGATGGGGGCGCCTTACAGAGCACCTGAGCCAGCTCTTTTCTCACGGCGTCGCTGAAGATACTGCCGCTCTGTGGCGTAGAGAATGGTTCAAAACCAGGATAATCGGCATAAAAATCCTATGTGAATATGCGTCATGGTCAACCACAGGCATCATAGACTATATTCCTCGACTTTCAACTCACCTTGCAAACAAAAGCGCCAAAGTCAAGCATTGGGTTGCTCTTGATGTCGTCGATATACCGTGGTGGCAGCAAGAGCTTTGCCCCGGACTGCGAGAAGTCGTTGATGCGGTATGGCTGGCCCTTATACTGCAAGCGGAGAGTGGCGATTAGCGGCGGTCTGAAGAGTGTATACCAGAACAGGCACCGTGGGAGGAGCCCTGGACAAATCTCACCGTTTCAATGCCCTTACGGACGAGGCGTTTGGCATCTTGTCTAAACTCCGTTTGCGCCTGGGAGCCCCACCCGGGGTTCACGAGGGGAAATTTTCTCAGCCTCCACGAGAGTCGCAGCTTGCTGATCCAGTCGCTCGCCAGGACCGATACCAGCACCATCACAGCCGCGAAGACGGCCTTGACGTGCCAGTCCGAAGACATAGCGGTGTCGATGATGTTCGAGTCCATTGTGCAATGAGATTTTTCTTGGCTTATGTTCAGTATCGAAAAGCTCAAAAAGAAAGGAAGTGCTCGGCTGTTATCGAGAGCGGCTGCCTGTGAAGGAGCAGGTCTTTATATTCAGGGCGCACAACACGGAGCGCCTCGAAGGGTGATTGAAGTTTGACATACACCAAGAGTCTTACCCATCCTGAACCAGGGCAGCAAAGGCTTATATACATATACAGCCAATCTAGGGAGAACCCCAGGTTTGTGCCAGGGGTTCTGCGGGTCCCGGGGACTTTCCGCCCACCCGTACCTAAATACCGTGGGATACCTGGAGGGGCTGAGGTAAAACCCAGTTTTCAATAGCCACAGGCGACTCTTCACAGTCAGTCCAGGCCTCTTCAAAGAATTCTTTCGTGGATTTCGGGTTGCGACAGCTGCATCTCTCATTAGACTGCTGTCACCTTGTGGAGACGTGGGTCTGGCTTGACAAACGAGTACGAGCCTCGAAGTCGAGACCGAAGTCCCAGACGGCTCATCGTCGCATATCCAAGAGATCATTTATGAGGCCGAAATTACCACCTGGGCGAGTCACCTCCACGTAGCAATCGAGGGTTCACTCCTGAAGTTGGCCCTAGCGTGAACCTGAAGGATTTGCCAAGAAGTTCCCAAGCCAAGCCATGGCAAACTCAAGGAAACACCATCGCGAGCGTCAGAAAAGGAGGTGTCTTCAAGATTGACCAACGATGCGTACCATGTGCCCACAAATACAGAGCACTTAGGATGTTTGTTAGGGGAGCCGGTAGATCGCTTTCGCTTGACGCGGATACGTCTTTCGTACTAGTAGACCCGGAAGCCTCTCATTTGCCATGCGCCGAGAACGAACGCGAGTACGAGACCGGCGGTGCAACAGCAGCTTGGTGTAAAATCCCGACTTATCGGTGCGTCGTAAGCAACAGATGTAGAAAATACGTACGCCATTCACCTGCCCCGGATACTCCTCGTTCGTGTCCAGACAATTAAGTAGCAAAGACAGCAAAACAATCCAGCCTTGATCCAAAGAAAAAGTCTAGCAAATTCTATTCTCTCTGTTACCTACATTTCTTGACCATGTCTTCCTCAACAGACCTCCGATCTTGTAAGGGGCTGGTTTATGCCATCACGGGCGGTGGTGGAGGAATCGGGGGAGCGACGGCCTTGCGCCTGGCGGAATTGGGCGCTGCCGGTATTGCCATCGCAGATGTTAATGAAGAGGGGATGGAAGCGAGGAAGAAGCAGATGTAAGAGATCCCCATGGACAAACAAAGACAGATTGATTGACACCGTGGCCCATAGCACGGAGCAATATCCGGAGTGCAAGGTCATGATAACCAAGGTGGATGTCTCAGACTCGAAGCAGGTTGACGCCTGGACGGACGCTATCATTGCCGAATTCGGGCGACTCGACGGTGCGGGCAACATAGCAGGCGGTGAAAGAAGGACAAGTGCTAGTAACAGGATTACTGAGATCGTGAGTAACTCGAGAAGACAGAATTCCATGTTAGATACATGCTAAGACCTGAACGCCTGCGGCATACAGACAGACGATGACTGGCAGTTTGCTATGGGCTCAAATTTGACTGGCACCATGAACTGCATGCGGGCTCAGCTGAAAGTCATCACGAGACCCGGCGGCTCTATTCTCAACTGCGGTTCAGGCGCCGGGATGCGAGGACTGCCTACTTTTGGATCGTATGGCGCCGCGAAGTGGGGGATTCGTGGTCTGTCAAGGACTGCAGCTGTTGAGTTTGGACCTGAGGAGATCAGAGTCAATACACTGATTCCGTGAGTTCCATAAGCTCCTCAAACCCGCTGCATGCTGACCAGTTGACAGCGGTCCTATTAGAAGTAGCCCGAAACTTGATGAGTTGGCGGCCAAAGGCCTGCTCGACTTGAACTGGATGGCGAATCATACACCCTTCAGGCGGCTGGGTGAGCTAGATGAGATCGCCAAGGTAGCGGCGTTCTTATTGTCGCCCGATGCTTCATATGTGTCTGGTGTTGACATGCCCGTGGATGCTGGGGGAAATGCCATGGTCGGGTATCGGAACGATGTGAAGTTCGAAACGGCGTAGACCTGCACGCTGAACATCCGCAGACACACTTTTCCTTAAAGAATTTCACCGAGCTGTATCATAAACAGGACGCGTTCCCCCCATATGGGTTAGAGCGACGCATCATGGGAGACTTGAGTCTTCCATTACCTCGCCCAGCTTGACCAAAGTCCTCTCGTAGACTCTCGCAACGTCCATGTAAAGTTCATCATCTTCGTCTTCCCAGTTGGGGTCCACGAAACCCCTGTCTTCGGCAGCGCTGTCCGTGACCTCAGCATCGGTGTCGGTCTCCATCTCTGTGTCCGCATCGTCGTCATCGTCGTGCTGAGGTTGCCTCTCAGATCCAATCTGCTTGCTCATGACTTCGACAACGACAGTTCTCGTCTGCTCGACGATGCTCTTGCAACGCACCATGTGCGTCTTAGTCATCGCGCCTCTGATGCCGTTCTCGAAGCCCGGAAGTGTCTCTTTGGTGCCGATATCTTCGCCGCTCAAAAGGCTTGCAAAGCAGAAGTCGAGCTTGCGCAGAGTCGTGAACATTGGTGTGGGCTGTGGTGGGAAGCGTGTGACCCATTCCGTGAACTCATTCGCGATGTTGAGGAGATAAGGAATCTGCAGGCTTGCTGTAACCGGAATATTAGCCAAATATCCCCAAGGAGGCAGAAAGAAACACGAATTTGTCCTTACGCGTTCCAGAAAGCCATAATATGTCGATCAGGGCTTCGGCATCCTTGCAGAGCTCGCCCACGTTCTTGTAGCCAACCACATCATCACCGGGCTTCGGATCCTGAAACTTCTTGACGAAGCGCCGCGTGATATACATCAGTTGGTTTTCAACGTAAACCCGAATTTTCTCCTCCTTTGCAGAGCCCGCACGCAGTGGATGTGATCGAGGGTGTGGCAGTCCGGACGTCGAGCGCGTCGAGGTGCCACTGGGCGCGGGTGAAGGTAGACCCTTTTGGGGGACGAATCCTCCCGAGTTCGTGGTGTCACCCATTTTCGAGGGTGTTCGTTGAGGGCTCGTAGGAGTCGTCAACCGCCCATAGCATCTTCGAGCGTCAATAGCGGCGTAATTAGGTTTCGAGGCATGGAGGAGGTCGTCCTTGTCAGCCGAAGTCGTGGATGACGTTCTTCCGGAGGCCCAGGCTCCGCTCCCCGGGGTACCCCTGCAGCGGAGATCGTCCCCGCGGCGGAGCCCATCAAAATCGCAGCGCCCAAATCTGACGTCGGCTGAATCGAACTTTTAGAGACCTTAACCCTTGACCATCTTCGCATCATACTACCAAAGCAGCAGTCAAAATGCCTCCCAAGAAGGTCTACGTTGACCGCACTCTGGTCTCTGGCAAGCACATCAAGAAGCAGAAGGGCTACTTCGCGTCCACCTACGATACTCTCACGTCTCCCGAGAACTCCGCGATGGTCAAGGCCATTGCCGCCTTTGGTGTAGGCCCCAGCTTTTTCTTGCACTCCGACGACGTTTACACGTACTGACGCGAATCTGCAGGTCGGTGTCGCATTCCTCTCAACCTCCTGGGGCGAGTTTCTGCTGCCTCCGTAAGCTGCCACCCGAATCTTCCCGGCAATCTCTGTCTGGCCTCAGTCACCAGGTCATCCATCACAAGCCAAGGGTCGCGAGCAGTCGAACAAGAAGCGACTAATACAGGTGCAGGCAATAAATACTCCCCAACACTACCGAACGAGGCGGGGACGCCAGACCAAGACGCCGATGGGGGACGCTATGGGGTCAATATGGCTCCAGGTTGTACAACACAACGGACAGCTATGACTGACTGTACATTATGAGAAGATATCTGGCGTGAGATGGACAAGGGGACCCGGTTAGCTCTTTGCCTTGGTATAGACAGGTGATCATGACGGACAGGCGACGGCCAGGCGATGGACAGGCGACGGACGGACAACGCTCATCAATACCAATCTCATTTCTCCAGCCTAATGGGTCTAGCGTACTCAGACGATCATCGCGATATGATGAGTGCAGAGGCATTGTCTGGTTTCCGAACGGGTTCCGATGCTAGATCAAGGCTCCAAGAGGCGAAACCATTACCAGCACACATGTGTCTTCGTGGGATGATTCATCTAGATCTCACCTACTGGATGCTGCATCTAGGATAGGCAAGCTGCCTTGCCCGTGATATTTGCGCTTCTTCGATGCTGCTGAGCCTTCAGCAAGGATTGGAACTGGGCGAATTTATTCCTTTCCGGACCAATGTCTCCCCTAAATGTGCTTTGGTCAGACCGGGCGAAGTCAGACCCGCCCCTGGTCCGCCGTTGCATACGGCGCACCGGCTCGATTACAGTCATCCCCACAGATATCAAGCTTGGGCTGATTGGCTTCGATCAGAGAATTGATACATCGGCTGAACCCAAAACTTTCCCATTGCCCTACTTATAAAAGTGAAAGTGATTCCACCCAGAAACACTTCGTGACGCACCTCGATGCGGCAAAAGCCGGACTTATATACGATAAGAGCTCCTTCACAAACCTTCGGTTATGGTCCTTAAGAGCACACAAGTAAGCATTTCTTGATAAAAGGTGTTACAGTCGCTCACCATATTCTGGGCTCTAGAACATTGTCAATTCTTCCTACCACCCTCACGATACCTTTTACCTTCAGCCTGACCCCCGTCGCTCTTGAGGTCGCTGGCGTGGCTCTTCTTATCCGCCTAATACCTTATTATTACGCTCGCTCATGTCCATCTGCAACATAGAATACTTGATTAGCACTCATCTTGAAGGTGTCTTTGATCTTGTGTGCGCTCGGTAGCCGTTTCGAGTTAAAAAGGGCATTGACTCCATAGCCCATGGCTCGAGCAAGCAGGACTTCCATATGGCCAAAACCTCGTTTCCCAACGACGCCGACTCTGTCACTTGACTTCGTGGTCTCAGCACCCAATGCCTCATGACCGGGGCTCCAGCACACATGAATGGCCCTGCGTAGACAGACGGGATTGTTCCAGGGACCCGGTATGCAAACTCGACGCCGATGATTATGCAGGCTCCAAACGTTCCTTGATCAAGATAGGGAAAGGCAAAGGCCCCCACCCCCAGACAAGGATCGGCGGTACCCATATGCGAAATGACCGCAAGAGCTGCGCAGCCAGCCCCAGCCGACCCGGCCGCCGACCTCGACGGCAACTGCCACGCCCTGATGACCGAGTCCACAACCCTTTTCCTTCGCACACGGGCATGTCGGTGTAGAACAATCCGGAATGTGTCGTTTTGAAGAGCACTTCCCGGGCTCCTGGGACCTGCTTCTCTATGCTATTTACAAATTGACGCCGCTCAGCGGAATAGCTGAACACGGCCAGGATATGCGTAGGCACGTCGTACAGTAGCAGATTAATTTTTGACGAGGACATGCAGTTAATAATATCTAATAGTCATACGAGTCTCTTGAATATGTGAGAGCCTTTCTCCTAAAAAGGCAAGAACATCAATTCCTAATTAGCGAGGATATCTCTCAGATGATCCAAATAAGCGAGAAGCACTATCATCATGAGCATTGAGAAGGAACACTGCTGAGTTCCGGTCCCGTTCTCTCACCCATATCCGCTGTCCAAGTTCTTTTGTGCTGCACCTGATCGAATTGCAGGAGAAGAGTGGACCGCCCAAGAGCTCTTCCCTGCCTGCCAAAACCTTCCAGCATGTATATGTCGTTGCAGCCCTTGCTAGGTACACTCCACGATCCTTTTCTCACGTTACTTTATTCAAAATGTAATCCATTCAAAACCTACCCACCTAACAAGCCTTACATTTCAAGCAGTGGTATTCGTTCTCTCAGATACCCATTACGCAAGATCCAAGAGCATACGCTGAGCCACCGTGTCTCCATCCGGTCGGGAGTCACCGCACAACGCTGACCAGTCTCGAATTAGCAAGTCTACTGGAGGCGTTCTAATCTTCGATAGTCTATCATCTCTCTTCTCATTCCTGACCGTATTGCGCTTTACCAATCAGACATCTCTCGAAAAGCCAGCCGTCGCCAGCCAGCCTCAATACCCCTTCCGCCTCGTCGCAACTACAACAGCCTCGTCTCCGCCACGGCACCACCGTAGGCGATGCTGTCAGATCACGGTAACTCCTCTCCAATCTGCGCTGAAGATGGCGACTCGTGGGTCTATGGCTGGCCTTATCACTCCTAGGGGCTATTCTACAGGTTCGTTTCTCCCCGAGACCATCGCATATGGTACGCTACCTTGTCATTGATCAGCCCATCGCCGAGAATCTTGCGCTCTTACATACACATCCTGGATACAAATCACTGGAGCTCTCATTGAGACACTTCACCGGCCATATCGTCTCCCTATTCCCACCCTAGAAGCTATCCGCCCTTTCGTCGTTATGAACGGGTCAAGCTTTCAGTCTGCAGAGTCCACGGGTGGAAGTAATCATGATGGCAATATCTCAAAAAAAAACAAAGCCTGGATTTAGCCCAGAAAAGCAGTTCAACAGCCCAGGGGCGTTAAGCAGAGGCTACATGTCAACGACGGTTACACGCTCCAGTGCTCCACCTTTGCACCCTCTCCAGTATCAGTTCCAAACATTTTCGAGCAGTCACTGACACTCCGTTTGAGTCAGTCCTCCGCGAGTCTGAATCCAACAGTCACAGCTGCCTCGAGGCCAACTTCTCCAACGACCACTCAATGTCCCCGACTGTCCCTCGGCCTTGCGCCGCACGAAAGCGCGCAGCCTTCCCCCGCAGTTGGAGAAGTACAAGGCTGTATACAAGGCTCGGGATCAGCCTCCTTGGTCTCTAAGTAAGCCGATAGAGAGATTTAAGACGAACAAAAAGACGCGTCGACTTGGGACGGACGACCGTGTGGAATGCCCACGAAATCAATTCTGAAACGAAGTACTTCTCACGAACGGCTTTATCAGTGGTTCATCGACTCGGACGGTGAGGCAAGATTAACACAGAGGCCTCAAGTAATCTTAACACCATCAGAAGACATCACCACTACTCAGAAACAGGGATATGAGTAGACAACTTCGGAGGTGGAGGCAGAACACCCGTTGAAGATGCCCAAAAACTAGCGCCCCCATAAACTAGTCCCGGGCCTAAGCACGCCTCTCCCGGAAGGCTGATTGAGTTCCGTTTGAAGACCCAAAGCAGGGGGTGAGATTAACGCGAACAGGCCTCGAACAACCCTGGCAGTGTCAGACGACCCCATCACTACTGGCCAGGAGCAGACGAAGGCTACATTCGGTCACAGATACCTAGACAAGCTCCAGTTGTTAGAACACAAGTGGAAAAGGAAGACAAACATTCCATCAGACCTGAGCTGTATCGGCATGATCAGAACTATGGTACAGAGTACGGACCACATACCATCATCATCCCCTATTGCACATCCTGGTCAGGCTATCCAGTACCTAGTTCATGTTCAGCCTACAGCCGATATTCGACACCGGGAGTTTAATGGTGAAGAGTCTTTAGTGTCCGTAATATATTTTGCGTTTTAATAATCTTGAAGGGGCTTACTTCGTACATAGTATTCATTCCGAGGTTCTGCGCTAATCTCCTTCTCTTAATCCTGGGCGTAAAACGCCGAAGTGGAGATCTATTTCTGTCATTTGCGTCGGCGGATCTCGGCTCGGAGCTTAGGGGGAGAGCTTTATAAACTCGCTACAAGGCAACTTATATCTCGGAGTTCCCGACAGTCTTGTCATCAACGGACTCTTCTCAGTTGTTCTTACATTGAACTAAATCGGAATTCGGCATGCATTTGCGTTACGCCACCGCACTCACCCTGCATGTGGGCCTCCCGATCATGGGCAGCGTAAGCGCCACGCCCCTGAGCGCCTTGTCGCGGCGCCAGCTCGTGCATAACACGACATGCGATCCGATTCACTACATCGTAGCTCGAGGCACAACCGAAACCTACCCGGGGAGTCTAGGCTCCCTCGTCGATATGCTCCTCGACAAGCTACCAGACAGCAACTACGAGGACGTCATCTACCCAGCTACGCAGGAGACAGACACCCCTAGCTACTGGGAGGGCCTTTACAATGGCAGCCAGCAGATCAAGGCCTACGTCGAGAGCTGCCCGGATTCCAAAGTTGCCTTGTTGGCGTATTCGCAGGGTGCTTTGGTCATGGGAGACATTCTCGCTGGCGCAGGGAATAACTCCGCGCTGGGCAACGTGACGCTGCCGCCGTTCATCGATGTGGATACAACCGGGCAGCACAGTACGTGTCCTAAAATCCCGCAATTCGAGGTCTTCCTTGAGAAATGCTAATGGTGGAAGCAGTCACCGCCATTCTTCTCTACGGTGATCCGCGTCACATGCCCAATCAGTCCTTCAACCGGGGGAATATATCTGCCTTGGATGCCACAGGTGTAAGTTCCGCATCGAGAACATGAGTGTAATAAATCACTAATTCACCGGGGATCAGAAATATCCTCGCTCTGCTGCACAGCTAGCCCAGCTGAATCTTTACGCCGACCGGCTGCACGATTATTGCAACTGGGAGGACGGTGTCTGTGATACTCGTGGCAGCAACCTCACTGCCCATATGGCGTACACAACCGACTATAACACCGAGGCTTCCGAGTGGCTGGAGTCTATGTTGGCAGGAAAACAGAGAACTCCTCTTGAGAATGTAGTGCCATGAATGTATATGCAGGCGCTTAGACAGGGCTAAGCTCTGAAAAGGTCCGAGTAGTGAACATATCAAAAAATAGCAGGCCAATTTTTTGGCTCCTATTTAATTTCGTGGCCCTTGCTCTAACAAGCGTACATGATGACGTCTAGCCACGGTGAAAGAGTCTAGCGCCAGACTTCTCCCGCTAGCTAGGCAACTAGGTTTGTACCTGTTGACCTGTGCAATTGTTTTTTGGAATGAGACTGTCTTAGGTAGTCTCCAGTTAAGAAGTCTGTGCACAGAGACATATCGGTGGCCTGGCTTTTGCAATATCCCCGCCCTAAACCATACCCATGAGCGGGTTTGCTGCGATGAGGCGGGAAGGTGATCTCGAGGTGTGATGTTGAGGTCATTTGGTATGCCAGGCTTGTATGCTGGAGAAAGGTGGGGGGGGGGGGCTCCGTTCCAGCATCCACGTCTGTTCATCTGGCAGCACAAAGAGTCCCACGCAGAATCACCGACAGATGGGAGGGTGGCATGCCAGAAAGAAGGTCCGGAATATCTGCTGTGGGAACACTCACAATCCCCATGCCCTTCATTACTGAGTCGAATTGAAGGTTAAAACATTCAACTTTTGAAAACCATGACACTCCTCTTACAAGCAACGAATATCGCGAAAGGCCACCGATCCATCGCAGCATGATCTCTTGGAGACGTACGCGCTGTCTGTCCCGGAAGGGCAGGCTTGCGGTCCGCTTCGGGTCGACATCGTGCGAGTGGGGTTAGCCAGTTTGACTAACGATCCTCTGTGGTCAGCTCAGCGACCTCGGGCTATGCTCCGCCGCGAGAGACGCCCCCATGTCGTCAGCAAATCCCCCGAGACGGCAGACATGTCAGGCCTGAAACGCTCAAACGAAGCTCGAAAAATGTATTCACAAGGGGTACCTAGGTATCGCCCGCCAAAGTTATGTACTGTGCCAACGAGGAATCCAGACGAAAAGATGCCGGCGTTCTCCTGATCCAGGCTCACTCCTGCCTCAAATGCTATCCACGATCCTCTTCCATCTGCTCTGCCGATTTGGCTAAAATCTCAATTAGCACAATGCCGAGACAAACTGCATTTGTTGATGGAGATGACTTACGTCGATCGGGATATCGGCCGAGCAGCCGCTGACGAAGTCCATGTCGTGGTAGTTCACAATCTTGGTCTTCTTCACGAACTTGTACGTCAGGAGCAGGATGAAGAAGATGGGAATCGGCAGATACGTGGTCACGAAGGTAGCTGCATCGAAGGATCCCACTGCAGAAGAAGTCCCGAGTCAGCACGTCGATCCATGTGGTCAATGCCCGAAAAGAAAGCCAACTTACTGAAGGCGGTGAAACCTCCGAAAACTAGGACGATAAAGCAGATAAACAAGCCGTAGAAGCTTAGATAAGGCTGCAAAGGAGCCGTGTAGGGGAGCGTGCTCTTGCGGTCGATGCCCTGAGCCTTGAGACCGTAATGCCAGCGCACGCTGACGGTCAGGATGCACGCCCAGGAGATAATACCGCAGATGGACGTCAGGTTCGCAAAATAACCGAAAACGGTTCCGGCGCTCGAGTTCTGACTAGCAGCCATAAACGATAGCAGCGCGAATAGGGCCCCAAGTGACACCGCCATGTACGGCAGGCCATTCCTCGAAGTGCGCGCAAAAATACTGGGAGCCTGACCCCTGATGGCCAGACCGTGGAGGGCGCGCGTAGAGATGAACAGGTCGGCGCATGCGGCGGACCAGGCGCTGGAAAGGAGCGCGGCGTTGATGATGGAGGGCAGGATGGGGATGCCGGCCTCCTTGATGGCGATGACGAAGGGGCTCTTCGCGGCGGTTGAGGCGAGGTTCAACGAAGGGTCGGAGGGCGAGACGAGCAAGCCGATGATGAAGGCGCTGCAGATATAGAAGACGACCAGACGGAACCAGACACTCTTGATGGCCTTGGGAACGGCGCGACGGGGGTCGGCCGTCTCGGCGGCGGCGATGGCGGTGACCTCGGAGCCGATGAAGGCAAATGCCGCATTGATCAGAACGCTGAAAAATCCCAAGAACCGACCTTTCGACCCTGGTATGCCCAGATACTGCACGAATCCACCCGTTTCGTTCCAGTACTTGAACCCGATCGCTTGATGGTTGGGACCTCCGCCGGCAGAAATGATGATACCCAGGAGGATCAATCCGATGACTGTGATGACCTTGATCGAGGCGAACCAGAACTCCATCTCTCCGTATGCCTTGTTTGAACTGAAATTGATGGCGTAGACCACGATGAGCATCAAGCCCACCCACCTGTCGGCTTCTTGTCAGCGAAAACCCTGCAAAGCAATCGTCCGAAAAGGTCGTCCGTCGTCTGAGGAGATATCTAGGAGAAAATCGGATGGGGTAAGCAAGAAAAGAAGAAGAGTCGTACATGGCGTTGTTGCAGATTCCCGACGTGCTAGTCCCACAAGAATCCCCAGTCCAGTAGGTCACCAGCACGACAGCAGCGGAAATCTCGGCGGGAAGGACGATGATGTTGAAAAACCAGTAGATCCAACCCAGAGCGAAGCCCAGCTCGGGGGACACGTATCGTTCAGCGAGGGTAAGCTGGCCACCGGGCACAGGAAATTGAGATATCATCTCCCCGAGCGCGGTCATGACAGAAAAGAGGAGCGAGGCCATAATCAGGTAACCGATGAGGAG
This sequence comes from Juglanconis oblonga, assembly GCA_003012965.1. NCBI lineage: Eukaryota > Fungi > Ascomycota > Sordariomycetes > Diaporthales > Juglanconidaceae > Juglanconis > Juglanconis oblonga. Next base: position 41,189 of record MUZH01004298.1, on the reverse strand, counting down.
ACCGCCGGGACCACCATTCTTGAGGTTATTCGCCGTTCCTAGGAAGAGACCTGTGCCGATGACTCCTCCGATAGCGATCATCTGCCTGTTTCACTATGTGAGCAAGCAGAGATATTTCAGAAGAAGCATACCATACTAGTCGCAGTGCTGCGTCCTGACTCACAAGTGACGAGGCTTGAGGCCTCGGTGAAGCTCGTTGCCCTTGCGAATCTCACCTGGGCTTGGGCTCTCAGACGAGACTCGGCCCTCCTCGGCCGGGAAGGTATTCTTCTCCATGCTTTCTCTAGGGAGTGAGTTATGGTCCTGGTAGCGGAAAGTTGCAGCTTTCCCTGCCGATACCTGCCGGTGGAGACAGGCAGCGGGAGATGAGAGACGATGCTAGTGGGGGAAGAAGAAAAAAGCCGTTGAGAATCCAAGACAAGCAGCAGAGCACGAGGCGTTGGAGGCGAGCTCTTGTTTTGTAAAATGGTATTCCGTTAGCAGCTGAGTCAAGGTACGGTACTATAAGACAGGGGGAAGTGGATCACTGCAGTATGGCTGCATAGTGCTTATCTCGCCGCCGCCAGTCAGCCTTGATAGGCACAACTTTCTCAGTGGGCCTGTGATAAGAAATCGCGGATCTCATTTCAAACACACGTGCTGTTTGCCCGAGAGCACGGATGAAGACACGTCTTTCCATCTGTACTGTACTTTGTACACTTTGTACATACAGACACCCACCCATCGTCCAGGAAGACCGGGCTTGTGCAGGGAGACATTGACGGTGAGCACAGCTGCCGCCACAATATGCGTAGTCGCGTGACACGGTGACTCAACCCTGTCAGCTCTGTAATACCCAATACATTCTCGAATTCCTTGGACCATGGTTGGATGCCAGCGGAAGGGCGTGCACATGTATAGTACGCGGTCAGCACTCGCTTTTGCCATACGACTTAGCCTCGCACGCGAAATTCCGAGACAATCCGGGCAGCTGTGCGGATCGGCAAGGCGAACTTGGACCCAAGTTGGGCTGAATACTACCGGCAAGAAGGGAGTGGAAGAATCCACTGTACTACCACAGTACTTTTGTATACTACCATGTACTATGCATATGTAAGTCAGACCTTCCCCGGAAGGCGGATCCACAGCGGGCCCATTGTCGGCCAGACCAGACCTTACCCACCTATGTACGCAATACTGTCTACTTGGTACTATAGTAGTGATGGTGGTTGGGCTTACTCACAACCACGTGTGTTGCCCCAGCCAAGTTTACTTCTTGCATCAACACATGCTCGTGACATACTGGCACTAACGAGTTTGTTCGAATCGGCCTCGCCCTAGGACCGTCTTCTGTGGCGAGGCAATTTTTTTTATTTTTTATCTCGGACCATCTTCAACCACAGCCAAGTCACTCAAGCCGAGTCATATGCCTGGCCCGCAAAATCATATGGCCCGTCAAGCTTTGCGAATCCGAGCTTGTATTGAACGGGCCCCGGACTTTTCGGCCATACCTACCGCGGGAAAAGCAAAGAATAACGAGACCTCGTACGCCACGAGGTCGGTGTGTGATTCTCGGGGCCGGAACGGGAAGAGCTGCATTTACTTGCATGTTGTTTCTCGTTCTTCCGGTGTTTCGGTGCATTGGGGCAGAAGGTGAGTGACTCCACTGCGTTTCGTGTTGGAGCAACGGGCTCTAATGGACCCTGTCGTGATCCATCGTTAGTTCAGCTTGCATTGACGTGAGCAGCGATTGCTTCAAGGCTCTGTCCACCATCTCCCTGCAGTATTATCCAGCGGCACCGGCAAGACCCTGTGCATCGTCGAGAGCATAGTTGATGCCGCCAGCTAATGTTAATCGGCCGCCAACTGTGTCGCAAGGATGATCTGTCGCGGGGGGGGGGGACCAGGAGTCCTGCGAGCTAGCCCGCAGCTGCATATTTCTCTGTATTCAAGAATCAAAGGGTGCAAGAGAGGAACATCGGCCGACTTGGAGGCTAGATGAGTGTCCACGGAACACCTGTTGTCACAATGGGACACTCGCCTCCAATTTGCACCAATGCCACTGGAGAGTCTCTTAGTGACAGTATAACCTCCCTCCCCGATCACAGATTGAAGAGATCAGATATAAAGAATAGGAGAGAGAGCGTTGTTTTGTGCCATCTGTTGCTTAAATTTGTCTGATGGACTAACTAGCTAACTGTCTGTAATGAATGATGTAGAGGTCTGAAAAGACTGTATAAGCCTTCTGGGTTTTATGCCTAGAGAAACAGCTTATATAAGCCCATTTCTCCACACAGATTCACCAGCGAGAGACACTCCAGACTCAAGATGATGTTAGTAACAAAATCGCGAACGAGGCAAGTCGTCTCGGTGTCTATGTACCGAAACGCTGGGTTGATAAAGACCAGACCGAGAGGCTCTCCGCGGGAGAGACAGACACCACCGCAGGCCGACCCATTTGCCCAGCATGGCCCAGCATGGGCCTCACCTTCTCCCGGTCGAATCTGACGCCCTCATGGGGGATCTCTGCAGACAATTGCCTTGTGACGCTACCGTACGCCAATGGGACGACTTTTAGGGTCCATTTCCCAAATCCATTTCTCCTGCCCCCGCCTCTTTGTGATGCGTGTTCAGCCAAATGCCTGGCCGAGAACTGCAAGATGCGCATTCGTCCCCTTCACCAGGCCTGCTTCCACTCTGACATTTTGCTATCTTTGCGTTCTCTCTGTCCCTCCGGAATTATTACTTTTCTCCCTTATGGGCGTCGGGGAGGGGGGGAACCATTTCCGTTCTGAGGTTGCGTTAGAGCCCCACATTTTAAAACGCAGGCGTGATGTCGGATTTACGCGGAATTTGTTTCAAGACACACTCTCTAACAGAACCTCACCAAAGTTCCGTCAATAAATGTTTGTACTTGCTTGATTAGATTTTGACGCGTCGTCGCGTCTATCCACAACCGCACTTCCTCTCCCAAGGTTATCATCATACAAAAACGGCACAATCTGGAACCTTCGTCTCTCTTTCTCGTGTGTGCCGCCATCTCCTTCCATCTTTTGAACCATCGTCACTCCCACGCTGTTCACATCTTGCACATATCAGGTCAATTCACCGCTTCAAGACGCGAAAATGGCACCAAGACTCGACCCATACACGAACACCCGCGAGGAGTTCACCATGGCCGCTCTACAACAGCCCATTCCTGACAATGCCGATCCCAAGTGGAGGGACCTCAACCAGACGCTCAAGGAACTGATTCTGAAGCTCCTCGAGCATGACGCTATGCGCGCCAACAAAGTCCAGGCGTTCATGACCCCCGCTGCTAACAAGAACCGTGTATATTTCCTCTGGGATTCGACCAGCCGCATTCTGGTATGACCCGCCTACCCCCTCCCCCCCTCTCTCATAGCGTTCATCCACACTCTAATACGCCATTGCAAGGCCAACTTGTACACCATTCCCCCTGAACTCCAAGCCAGCAGCCACTGGGGCCCGCAGATTGAGCAGACTTGGTCCGTCGAGTGCCTCGCAAAGTCCAAGTATGTTGCCGGCTTGATGGTCGACAGCGCTGCTGCCAACCCCTTGACGAGGATGTTGAACGCGGCAATGGCCCAGGGCGGCGAGACTCCTGAGCTGGGTGATGACATCACCCAGCTCGCCCAGAGACTGATGGACATGTGAATGTTATCTTGCAGGTGGGCGCATCTGGCGTGGAGACGGAAAGGAAAGCGTTTGGACGAAGTTCGCTATTGTCGCGTGCTGCTAGGTTCAAGGTTGCTCCGACACGTGATGATCTGCACAATCCGGTTGATGTCGTGAGTGATAGAGACGGAGACCACAGCCTCTTCAGGCAGCGTATGGCATTGATCTCCACTGGTCCCCTTCCATCCGGGACTCAGTGCCGTCTCGACGCCATTCATGTGTAGATTACCCCAAGCTAGCACTTCCAGTCTACATGGATCTTTGTTGCCTGCCATTACTGCATTCTTCATCGCTGATCAGTGTCAGTCGATGCCTTGTGACCAACATAAGGAGGGACCTTGGCCTTCTCACATGGCTCGAAACTTTGTCAACCTGCGCACAACACCGGAGGACTCGACTTCTGCATCATGGCTTTTGACTACCTAGGCGGGGAAGCATTCTTAATACCACTCATTTGCAACTACTTAGTCGCTCTTCTTTAACAGGGCAATCTATGCTTATATGCCTCTGACCTAGTAGAAGTTAGCTGCTGCAGTAATAAGCTAGTCGACTTGTATACTATACTAATAATAAGGCTATAATAACTAAGTACCTAAGTATAGTAGTAGCAGAAGCGGGCTAGGGCCTATGCTGATTAAACTCTGTTAGGAACAAATAGAAGAGGGGAAGAAAAACAAGGAATGGGTGAAGGAGCCTAGTTGTAAGGAACAATTCTAGCTTAGCTAATCTGAACCTTCTTACACCGAGCCGTTCTCTGAACTATCCCTTGTAATCATCTCGCTTTCCTATATAAATTCTAAAACCCGGCCAGCGGACTTACATATAGTGTCCTTGGATAAAAGGTATATAAAGATAGAAAAATTCCGAGTAATTTAACATTCCGGGTCATCTTATAAAGAACATGTATAGTCGAAAACCTGAGTATATAAAGAAGTGCGATTAAAGTAAGCTATTATAAGGCTTCTAATAGGTTCCAAGGTTGCTCTTATGCCTTTCACCTGCAGCTAATATGCTGCGGCTGGGGGTTGGAGCTATGGGGACTTGAGCGCAAGGTGCTTGCATTCCTTAACTCTTTAACTGGCTCGACTATATCTCAATTAATGCGATCGTCCCCAGAAACCATATGTAGATCATCCTGATCTATCCAACTCCTTCCATATGCATGTTCAAAACAAAGAACATGAAGCACAGCCCTTGTCTTTTGCCCTTTGCTTTCTTTCCTCTCTGTTTCTTTCTGTGGCAGTGCGAAACAACAGGCCCGGCCAGTGAAAATCTCGTTGTAGGTAATTTTCCCTGTCCCCCCCCCCTTCCTTTCTTCTGGGATTCTGGTATCTCTAGGTAGAACTTCGGCGAGCCAATGTCATCTGAGACATGCAGTGTACTTGGCGAACCTTACGAGTATGCAAAGTCAATCTCAGACCGCGTCTGAGAACGTAGATCCCATCGCTTAGCTATGCGAAACGCTGTCAGACCAGGTGTCATAAGACGTATCAGCATTGGCTCGCGCGGACGTAGCAACGCGCCGCAAGGATCCCATGGCGGAAGCGCGCGGATGGTATCCAGCAGATAAATGTGAATAGAGCCCGTCGTTCAATTCCAAGTTGATGGGAGATACCATCAGACTCTCAATACCTCTGTCTTAATTATTAAGAGTATTCCCTTGAAACTTATCGTCTGGTACGGTTCTCTTATTTCTCTAATAATAAAACCACTTCCGAGTTTCTGTGTATAATACCTCAACTACCAAGATGCGTTGCACTCTCGTTGTCTTGACCGCTATGGCCGCTATAGGTATGTCAGGCTCTAGTTATATATCCCCGAACAGTGCCGGTGGGAGAGTGGGAAATAGAAAATGGATGCGAAACAACCACGAACGACACTAACACATACCACCCGAAACCCATAGCAACCGCCCAGAACACCAACATCTTCGGCGACGAGCTCAGCGGCTTCGGCTTCGCGGACGTCTCCCCGGCCGACGAGCAGGCGCGTCTCGACGCGGCGGCCGACCTGGCCCCGGACGGCACCACGCCTGTCCTCGACGACGCCGGTGAGGTCGCTTTCGTGCCCGAGACGGCCGGCCAGGCCTGCGCCGACGGCGACGGTTCATGCGACAACCAGCAGGCCTGCACCGATGCCAGCGGCGAGAGTCGCGGCGGCGCGGACGCGGACGCCGAGTGCGAGGTGGCTGGGTTGGATCTCGATGCTGTGGATGATCAGACAGCGGATATCAATGAGCAGATTGCGGCGGAGTTGGCTTAGATGAGAAGGGGGTGAGAGTATGGAGGCTCGATGATCTGTGGATGTTATCTGCTTGTAGCAACTGGGAACCTTTTGGGGGTTGGGAGGGGGGGGTTACCTAAGCCCTATTTAGCTTCTTTGCCTTAGCAATACCTTGGAACTGCATGCTTATGTTGTTACTGACCCACGTGTTCATTGGTGAAAGTATCATGGTATACAATTTCGAGGCATATCCCACCTGTTCCATGTGATTTTCACCAATAGCTTCGGCAATACTGCCTTCCCTACTGGCACTCAGGCTCAGTTTATCTCACCTCCTTGACTTCGCCCTCACATGTTTCCTGTCAGCACGTCCAATTGCTAAAGACTAAACCACATTTTTCCTGGTTTCCGATGGAACCGACAAAATGTACGAATGGCAGTCTACCTAGGTAGTAATAGGAATTTGGGGTGAGTGGGAGCCGATAGCATTATACGAAGCGGCCCGCCCGCCAATGAAGCTTGCCCGCCCAAGCCTGGCCTCAACGAATAGAGTTGGCTAATTTGACGACGATACGCAGCAAAAAGACAGTCGCTAACCTTTATTCGAGCTCCCACTCGGAAAACCAAGGCAGGACGGGAAATAACGCCTCGGCGTAGTTGGTGCGCGCCGAGGAGGAGCGCTTCTTGGCCTGGTATTTGCGCTCCTTGGGTTGTTTGGGTGGCCTTGCCACTTGAGGGGCGCGTCGAGGCGCAACGGCGGTTGTCAACGAACGGGAATTCGGTGCCCGAGGTGTCAGTGGTGTTTGTTGCGGTTTCGCTCGCTGTTGTTGGACTTTGAGAAGAAACGCATAGTGATAAATGGTGGTGTGAGGAGCACCAGCGCCGTCGGCTCGTTGATTGCTCCGACCAATGTATATCCCAAAGCCCCTCCGCCCCGTCGTACGGAGAATCAACCACACCAGTAGATCGCCCAGTGGATTAGTCCTCAACCAGTACGAGGCATAGCATCTTCCGCCGCTTGCGGATCACATCCATGCAACCATCCAGATGATAGGCAACAGACCGAGAGGCCAATTGATAGTCATTGGTCATGAAGTCTGAGAATACGGTGGTTGTTCTATGTAGCAAAGAGGTCATAATACCCCCGATGCAAATCTAAAAAGACTGACGAAGGCCAGAGTCTCCAGGCGGGCAGGTGGGTTGCCGGCGAATGGACAGATACGGAGGCAGAGCAGCGATGAATGGACCGGGCACGAGACTCACCATTGGACCGGACTTTATAGTTTTCAGATGCATACACTGAGCGACAACACCCAGCTGGTAGGTTTGACAAGCAGCAGATCGTCTTTGCAGTCCTTTGGACTACATTTCGAGATCCACCCACGGTCAAGTAGACGGACTACGATTGACAGGATCTGAAGCGAAATTGTTATTAGGGACAGAAGAAAGTCCAAAAGAATTTGTAAAGCAGGCTCAGACAATGGACTTCACCGCCCAGACAGACTGAGTGGACGCCACAAGTGGAAGAGTGGTTCCTAGATTTATGTGTTTTCCGTCCGAAAGACAGCTGTGCGGAGAAAATTCAAACATCTGTAGACGCGTATTCACCGTTTTCCGATAAGGGAGGAAATGAAGGAACGGGAGTGGAAATGGGGATTGTGATGGGTGATCATGCAGTCCACGGGTAACCAACGAGACCGTCTTGCTCGTAATTTCCGGACTCAATTGCGGATCTTCGGGCATTGGTCGCACAGTCAAAATTGCTTGCTCTTCTGCCTTAAAAAATCCAATTCAAATCCACCGTGCGTGCCTCAGATTGGCTTATCATGGCAAGGCTCGTGGAAGCCCCGGTCTACATAAAGGCTTCCAAGGAGACAGTATTGAAGTGATGCCAACTTATACTTTCGCTTTCCCAAGACTGAAAACATGAATATCAATATATCAACGCCTTTTAACAGTGGTAGAGTCATCACAGACGACTCTGCTATGGAGCCTGCCCTTCATTCCAGATTGCTATCAAGAAGGTTTCTGAGGAAGAGGGAATGCGACTCCCCTCGGGCAGGAGTCAGCCCAAGAGCAGCTGTGTATTTCTAATTTGCAAAACCTAGAAGATTCTAAGCTGATCCAGTCTCCCAGAAGACACTGCAAACTTCAAAGATAGTGACGACCAAATACAAGTCTCCAAGGAAGCCGGTCACTGCGTAGGACCGACTATAGATGGCTAGGATAAAATGAATACAAATTCGATGCAAGTTAGCGAAATAGGAGTGAGACACTCCGAAATACGAAAATCTTGCGAATATGCTATGCAACCGTATACATAGAGAACAAATGTTTTTGTTGGTCAAGAAACAAATGGCGCAAGACGAAGCACTTTGAAGACGGGACAGTACCAGGATACTTCGTCTCAAGGACTTCGGGATCCTCTCCTGTGACTGCGCGGCATCTTTTCGGTTAATCTTACATTTTTGACAGGTCTTCAGTTATGATCAGTCTTCTGTTCTTACAAGGCCTTTCTCGTGACGAAGTCCCTCGTTTGACGGGGCCTCGCTTCTGGCGGAAGCTGCCCGCGGGCCGGTAGGAGTTGATGGGCTCGCTTGGGGAATGGAGCACCTCTTGGCCGGGGTAAGTGGAATGCTCAAAATTCCCCGGCTTCAACACCGCGATAGCGGCCTTGTCTTGTCGTGTCCGTTTCCTAGCCTGTAAATAACCATTTTATACCTATGTTCAAATTCTGTTCCGATGGGATCTGCTACGTGAACGTAATAGAGACCATAGATGTAAAGTTTACTTGTAGTGATGGGAGAGACATCACTCAATGCTTAATCTCATCGTCCCCCAGCTTCAACCCCAGCTTGGACTTGGTCCGTCTCACGGTCTCGGTATCATCCTGAATCTAGCACGTCCTCCGATATCGAGAGCATTGACGAACTCCACTTTTTCGGCCGCGGTAGGCATCCGGGGCCGAAGGTGCAGATCTAATTATAAGCGGAACTTCATTATCTGGAGGTATGCCTAGATTGATCCAAGACTGAAAAACACAGGTATCAGCCCATGAGCTTACGCTTTTCAGATGAGAGGAGTCCTAGCCAGATGCAGTCTGGACTCAAGGACTATTAAGTTCAATCCTGGTATACCTGACCCCATACCCGCATTATCGAGATGAACCGAGGTTGGACTAACTATGTACGTTCATATGCGGCCATTCTTGGGTAGCGAGCCTGGCCGCTTGGAGACACCGAGCACATGAGCTCAATAAGCTGAGCAGGTAGAAAAATTCAGGATATAATCTACTGGCAGACCGATATGTGACTTCTGCTTCCTTGCTTTCTTTCTTCACCCCGGTCCTTCAGTCTTTTATCTTTCCTTTTGCTTTGAGCCTCGAGATCTTATCTGAGGTCTCTGGCTTAGCGTTCTCTCTCTTAATTATCGACCAACTATTACACTCGTTTAACATGAAGTCCATCTTGGCTCTGGCAGGCCTGGCAGCGACGGCCACCGCTGCCACCAACTCTTCGAGCTCGTGCTACGTCCTTCCCTCCGACTCCGAGTGGCCTTCGGACTCCAGCTGGGACACTCTCAACACCACCGTGAACGGGCGTCTCATTGCGACGGTGCCCATTGGATCACCATGTCACGATCCCAACTACGATGCGGCCGCCTGTGCCCTCCTTCAGGCGGATTGGACGCTTGGATCGACCCAGTACGCAGCCCTTCCCATGCTCCAGATGTACCGGCATATAGTTCTAACGAGTCACCTAGCTACAACTCGTCCTCGTCGGTGATGCAAGAGTATTGGGCCAACAACAGTTGCGATCCTTTTACAGACCAGTCCTCATCCTGCACGTTGGGCAACTACGTCAGCTACTCTGTCGACGTTGCAGATGTCGACGATATTATCTCGACACTGGAGTTTGCGAAGAGCAACCACCTTCGGCTTGTTATTCGCAACACCGGCCATGAGTGAGTCATCAGCTTGAACTCTTCGGTGGCATAGGAGGATTCGACCCGTGTGGCAGATGTATCAAGACTAACACACAATCCGCCGTATAGCTATTTTGGTCGAAGCACAGGCGCCGGAGCTCTTGCTGTCTGGACACACAACCTAAAGGACATCTCGGTGGTAGATTGGTCCGATGCCAACTACACAGGTAAGGCGATGAAGATGGGTGCCGGCGTGCAGGGTTTCGATGCTGTCGAAGCCGCTGACGCCGCTAACGTCAGTAAGTGTTGCTCTCCCCCCGCGACGGCTGTTTTTTGTTTTTTAATCTGTACTCACAAAGTCGACAGTGGTTCTGACAGGCGAGTGCCCAACTGTGGGTCTGGTGGGAGGTTACCTCCAAGGCGGTGGCCACTCCATTCTGAGCACCTCGTACGGTCTGGCGGCCGACAACCTGCTTCAATACGAGGTAGTGACCGCTTCCGGATCCTACGTCAATGCCTCCCGGACTGAGAACAGTGACCTGTTCTGGGCTCTCGCGGGCGGTGGTGCCGGTACCTATGCCATCGTCGTGAGCGCGACCGTGAAGGCTTTCGATTCCGCGACTACCGGTGGTGGCACCGTCACCATCGTAGCCGCGCTGACTAGCCAGGAGAACTACACCGCGGCCGTGACAGCCTTCCACGCATTGCTCCCCAACATGACGGACCTCGGTGCCGCGGTCTCGTACGAGCTGACAAGCTCGTACTTCGTCATTGACCCGGTCACCGTTATCAACAGCAACGCCTCGCACGTGGAGGACGTAATCCTGGGCCCGTGGCTTGCCGAGCTGTCCGCGCTGGGTATCACACCCTACGCGCAGGAATACACGACGCTTCCCTACTACGAACACTACGCCACATACATCGGCCCGCTCCCAGAGGGCCACCTCCCCGCCCAGACTTACCAGTTCGGTTCCAGACTGATTACCCGCAACCTGCTCGAGGAGGACCCGGCCACATTTGGCGAGGTACTGGCCAATATCACGGCGCGCGGTGTGGCGTCGGCCGGAAGCGCGTCTGCGTACGCTGGCAACACGAGCGACCAGTGGAACAGCGTGAACCCGGTGTGGCGAGATACCGTGCTGCAGCTCCAGCTAACGCTCCCATGGGACGAGTCGGTTGCCTTCGCCGACAACGTCGAACTGCAGACCGAGATGACGAAGGAGATCGTGCCGCAACTCGTCGCTATCACACCCGGTGGCGGAGCGTACGTCAACGAGGCCAGTTTCATGGAGGAAGACTGGAAGACGACGTTCTTCGGGTCTAACTACGAGGATCTCTTGGCCATCAAGGAGAAGTGGGATCCCGAGGGCGTGTTCTATGCGTATAAGGGCGTTGGCAGTGATGCCTGGACGGTGGCGGACAATGGACGTATGTGCAAGGCCTAATCAGCTGTGGGTCATACTCGGTAGCCATGGTAGATGATTCTGAATCCATTTCTGAATTGCGCTGCTTGGGAGAGTGGCTGGAAGGGTCGTGATCTCGGGAACAAGAAGCTCGGGGTGCTTACTCGGAAACATTGCAGACCGGGTCAGAACCGCGTTCACAGCCTCTGATACCCTGCCACTCCTGTCTGGAACTGCGGCGATGAGAGATGGCGTAGTTCCGCGAGGAAGGTGGTAATGAAGGCAATGTTGTAGAATTGGGTAGTAGTCATCGGATGGCCGATGGTTAGGTATGATCAGTAGAATATAAATCGCTGTTGACGAAAACCTTACTTTGGTCCAGTACCTTACAACCACACACCGCCTGAATCTGCAAACTCCTTTCATTTCGCATTTCCTCGCCTTGCCCTTGATACATGGAATCAATACAACATGCTTACTCATAACCAAGCATGTCTTCTGATTGCTGTGAAGATTCTGGTGAAGATTTCCTCGTCACGGGAACAGAAGCTTATTAGACGCAAGGAGCCATAGTCTATCCTCCTTTATTCAACGTATAACACGACCCTATGATGCGCGTACGTGGTGCGGGAAGGGCACGATGGAAGCCAAGACTTCTGTGCCGTGTACGATGACTGAGCACGGTGAGATGTCAGTAGTATCTGGGCCTCAATGCGTGGGCACCTGTCAGCATCTATTGGACAAGTTTGAAATAAGCTTTGTTAAGCATACAAAATACGAGAAGTCAATAAAAAAGATAAAAATCGATTGGACACTACCACAGTAGTACGTCACCCCAAGTTGAAAGGGTCTGTACTCATCGATTCTTGATGCTCAAGTAAGACGGAAGTCGTCGTGTTCGATCAGAGAACTGTCCGTTAAAGGAATGACCTGATATTATCATTGAAGGATTAATGCTATTACTGAGTTTCCGTTTCTCACTCGAAGCCATCTAGTATTTTAGCTCCTTAATGATATCCTCCTGGTTCAAAAATCCACATCTCTGTCTCAACTTTTGCGCCGTCACACCCGGAGAAGCCTCGCTGCCATCCAGCGAAGACATGCCAGGCTCCGGGCCACCAACGACATAAATCTCAGCATCCATCATCTCGTCTCCAACAGCATACGCAGGCTCCCAGCCCTGGAGGGTATCCTTCGACGCCAGACTCGGCTTTCCCAGCGCGGCGAACGTTGACCACGACCTGGACTGCTGCCTCAAAAGCTCATCATCCGAGTCTGACGGGGCGGTGACATCCGCTAGCCACGAGTACTCGTACGGCGTGAAATTACCAAACACGTAGGCAAGCTCGGACGTGTGGATCACGCCGAGGCCGAGGCTATTGCTGCTGTCGAGGTAGGCGGAGAGGATGGTCTGGTTCTGCTCGTAGATATACACCGGGATGCTGGAGTTGGGCGACGAGTTGTAGTATTTCGACGCCATGGCGTGACCGAAGTAAAAGGACGGGCACGTCAAGAGGATATCACGGAAAATCTCAGCAGACCGGTAGAACTCGGCGGAGAGGTTGGCGGTCGTGTTGGTTGAGAAGTCAGATACAGGATATAGATCCATCAGCGTCTCGAAGTTTGACGAGTTGAGATAGGGGTAGTACGACCCTACAAAGGCCCTCGTATCGGCGTCTGTCTCGATAGTCCCGGGGGTGAACAGCGTCGCGTCGTTCCGCGTCCACCCGACGACGACGGGCATCTGCGTGAAATTTCCCATGCGAACAAGGTCAGAGGGCGCGGCGGGGATAAAACTACCGTCGATGTTGGGTAACCAGATGTCCCCATCGCTTAGATCCGCCAACGCGTTGTACACTGTGAGGGTCGCGTTCCAGAGATCCTCCATGGTTAGGTTTCTCATGCACTCAATGGTGCCGGCGCTTTGCGCCTTGTCGTCATCATCCGCACACCTGGTCAAGACAGCCACGTCTGCGAACGTGTCTCGAGTGAGCGTACTCGTCATGTTGGGCTCAAGAGCTGTGCTCTCAATCAGAGCCCCGTTGAAGGGACTGGGTCGCGTGCCACCGTACGCGAGGACTTGAAGCGTCACGGCCAGAGCACCCGAGCTCTGCCCGAAGATAGTGATCTGGTCAGGATCGCCACCGAAGTACTCGATATTTTGCGTGACCCATTCCAAAGCTAGCCGCTGGTCCTTCAACCCAACGTTGAGAGAGTCACTCGAATTGAGGGCATCGTTGAGCGCAAAGCCAAAGACGTTCAATCTGTAGTTCATAGCGACGTAGACAACAGGAAGCCCGTTGGCCACTGATTGCACGATCAGGCCGTCGGGCTCGTTAGTCCGCTCATTGATGTTACCATTCCAGAGACCGCCTCCATAAATATCTTAGGGGCAAATAAGTCAGCATGAATATCCCGGACTTGACCGGTTTCCACCAATCACTTACAAACCATAACAGGTAGCCCATCACCCTTCTTCACCCCCGCCGGTCGCGCAACCTTCAGCCTCAAACAGTCCTCACTAAACCACGTCGCGTTCGAGTTATACATGAACCCGCCCTCCGACACCTGCGGACACACCGGCCCCTGCGCCGAAGCATTGACCACGCTCCCCGGCGCGATGGCAGCCGGTTGTGGGTTGGCAAACCGCGCGGCGGCACCATAGGGGATGTTGAGAAACTTCTCCACGGTGCCGTTGACGGTGCGCAGGCCGACATAGGAGATGTTGTGCGTGGTGTCGATCGCCGTGGGTGCCGCCGCTCGATACTCCACCGCTGTGGCGCCGATGGCGAGGAGGCTGAGGAGCGAGGCTTTGGGGAGCATCTTGAGCTGTATGTATGGCGCCAGGATATGGTAATATCAAGCACAGGCCTTCTGGAAGCCAAGGGATCTCCGATGCACGACGGCGGGGGAAGCATATTTTTATGGTTCCATTGTTAGTGCTGATGGAGATCGTACCTGCATGAGTCCGATGCGGTGTGATATGCAATTACCGGTATCGCGTGGTGCGGCGCCACCGGAGCGTGAATTCTTTCTCGGTTTGCCGCTTCCGCGATTATCTTGCCCGATAGGACGGAACCGCTGCGACCTGACCGAAGGGAATTAGCTGAGTGGAGACTATAATGGTATACAAACGAGAGCGATAAACGAGGGAAATGGTGGGGAGAGGGGCGGCATCTTGTTCACCGCTGACTCGCCGTAGAGAACAGTTCTGGCGACTACTATGCTACTGCTGCGGGTGTTCAGACTGGTCCACGTGCCCGGCAGATGTCTCTGGCGGGATGCGTGACATCGCCAGTTGAACCTTAACTTCTCTCATTCATCTCTAGTGCTTTTCCTTCCCCTACGCATCCGTCCATCCCCTCACAACTCCACCCCCTCTGCCACCTTCCACACAACATTCGTCATCCTCCGACAACCACTATCCCTCTGCCTTACCTCCTCCGGGCTCCCGTCCAAGCTCGTACCCGGCGTCTTCATCATTACAGTCATCGGCATCGTGTTCCTCGTAGGCGTAGCAGCGACTCCCTAAGCCGCACCACCAGCTCTACTACTGTTCGCGGTCGACCCGATCTTGTTGTTACCATCACCAAAGTCCTGCGAGAAAATGCGCTGCCACACGTCCAGCCATTTCTCGTGCTGCGCGGTAGGGAGCTTGCCCGGATTCTTGAATGAACGCGTGAGCATCTCGCGCAAGCGGGATCGCAGTACCTTCACCACGAGCATCGTCTTCCAGTCGGGGGTGGCGAAGCGGGCGCGATTGCCGTCGAGAATGAGGACGCCTGAGTACATCTGTGCCGTGTTAGTCTCGATAGAAGGTCAGAAGAAGGTTGAGTAGGAAAGACTCACATCGGCGCGAACATCACCGCACAGAAGGGCGATGGCGAAGGCCTCGACGGCGGTGGTCTCGTGGGCGTTGTAGTGACTGTAATATGTCAGCGGAGCAGCCACTTTCAAGCTCCAAGGGTACTCACGACTTTGACTGCATGATATGATAGTAACTCAGCCACCTGAGCTCATT
The DNA here is from genome assembly GCA_003012965.1 of Juglanconis oblonga. Taxonomy (NCBI): domain Eukaryota; kingdom Fungi; phylum Ascomycota; class Sordariomycetes; order Diaporthales; family Juglanconidaceae; genus Juglanconis; species Juglanconis oblonga. The sequence goes on along the minus strand of MUZH01004298.1, from coordinate 25,940 downwards.
ATGCACCTTGTTGACACTGGTCGGATGCAAACTGATCGCCTGGTTATTGCCCACGTTCCTGAGGCTCCTTGCACCGGGGACGTCGCGCACGAGGAGCTTCGGGTAGAAACTCCACGCAATCACGGATTGACACACAGCCTCGTTGTCACTGTTGATATTGACACGCCGCGGCACCTCAAAGAATGCCTGAATGCGCCGGCGTCCTCCGCTGGCATACCGCAGGCGGTTCAGAGTCTGACGCTCATCGCTTGTAAGCTGCAGAAAGCCCGCCTCGTTTGCCAGGGCGGAGAGAAGTGAGAGCTTGAGATCCTCGATATTGGCCAGGTTCTGGGGACTGAGGAAGTTCTTCCTGCAGAACTGGAACTCCTGCCCGGCATTGCCAGAAGAGGACTGGCACACTCGCTTCCAGGCCAGGTAGGCATTATACACAGTTAGCAGGTCCGAATCTCCCTTGCGATACGCCAGGCGGACGGCATCAGCCTGAGAGCGCTGGCCGAACGGCGCCACGAAAGGCGACTTGGAGGAGAGGATGGCTGCCACGGTGACAGCCATGTCGAGGCACTTGAAGACAGTGCCCATAAGGACAAGCTTTCCGAGGAAGACATCCAGTGGCAGTCGTGCAAGCTGGTGGCCGAGAGGCGTCAAGTCTTCGCCCGCGGTCAAGGCGCGAACATCAATGAGAGCGTCAACAGCCCTGCGGGTGTTCTTCGCCGAGGGAGGGTCCAGTGCCTCACTGAGCGTCTCCTCAATGCCTCCAATCTTGCAGACTTTGATGCGAATCGCCAGCTCTTGCAGCGAAAGTCGGAGCATCTCAGGGGTTTGTTGATCGCTCATGATGGAGTCATGTCTATATTTGGTGAACAGGTGGAAGCAGAGTCCCTCTTGCACACGACCAGCTCGGCCGCGGCGTTGCTTGGCGTTTGCTCTCGCAATGAAAGTGTCGATTAGCCTCGACAGCTGACGCCGCTCATCGAAGCGCATTTCTCGATGCTTGCCCGTATCTATCACGCAGGTGACATCTGGAATGGTGATCCCGGTCTCCGCGATATTCGTCGCGAGCACGATCTTTCTGTATCCAGGTGGTGGAATAAGGAAGGCAGCCTCCTGATCTTCTGAAGCGATAGTAGAGTGCATAGGGTAGACAAGCCAATTATTCTGGAAATACTTGTCTCCCAGAAGCATATCGTTCAGCGTCCGAATGTCAGCAATGCCAGGAAGGAAGACAAGTATAGCCTTGCTATAATTGACGTAGTTTGGATCTGCAGCGACACGCGAAATGAGGCTCACGATCAAATCGAAGTCGATCTGGTGCTCATTCATCTGCGAGAGCGTGTTGCGAGTCCGGGGTGAGTACTTTTGCAGTGTTTTGAGAAGCTCGGGCTTGAGTGAGCTGTCTGGCGCGACATCAAGTTCATCATCATCGAGCTCAACCACCCTCTCCTTAACCTGCTTGTCAACGGTATGGCCTGTCAACTCAACAGCATCTTCGAGGTAGTTGACGTTAACAGGGAAGGTCCGTCCTGGTACGTTAAGTATCTTTGCTCCGCCAAAGTATTTCGAGAACCGTTCAGCATCCACCGTCGCCGACATGAGGATAACCTTGAGGTCGTTCCTCTTCGTCAGCAGCTTCTTGAGGACGATCAACAGGAAGTCGCTCTCAATTGACCGCTCGTGGACTTCGTCAAGAACAAGGTGAGTGATCTCCCGCAGCTCATTTGAGCCTTCCAGCATTCTCATAACGATACCAGTCGTAGCGTAGATCAGTCGTGTCTCTTTGGACGTCTTCGCCTCAAGTCTTATGGAGTATCCAACCAGGGACCGAGGGGTGCCGACGTCACCTTTGCCCTCGCCGAGCTCCTCGCTCACACGCCTTGCCAACGATATAGCTGAAATTCGCCGAGGCTCTGTGCAATAAATCTTGCATGGCTTCCCTTGTGCAAGTTGGTGCTCAAGCAAGAAAGATGGCGTCTGGGTCGATTTCCCGCAACCCGTCTCTCCGCAGATAATCACCACCTGCTCTCGTTCAACCGCATTGACAACTTCTTGTCGGAAGTTCCACATTGGCAGCTGCATGCGCGACTGCAGCATTGTCTGGTATTTCGGTGTGCCGCTCTTCTTCTGCCAGATGCTCTGGTAATACTCCGGTCCACCCGATGCCCGCTTTTCAGCAGCAGCATCAGGAGTATCGCCTCCGTGGCGGCCGTTGTTGCGGCCACGGAATGCTCCTGAGAGGAGAACACCATCCTCTTCTTCCTGATCGCGTCGCTTACGAACCAGGGCCCGAAGCTCTTTGATGGCAGCACGGTCCTGCGCGTCTGCCTCGTTCTTCTTGGCCTCTGCATACTCGCCCCAGAGGCTACGGAACTGAAATGGAAGCCGTAGAGAAACCTTCTCTTCTTTTCCGGATGATCCAAAAATCAGAAACAAGGCAGTCGTTGCAATGAATGCCTCGGATTGTTTCTCATCCGGAGTGGCAATCTCGGTCATCTTAAACACAAATTTGTTGGGCGATGAGGCGAGTTCCACGCCAGCGACGGATTGTTCGGAAAGGAGCTCCTGAGCTTTCGCCCAGGAGATGCAGAGGAGGTGCCTGTGGGCAAATGCCGTTTCTGACACTTTCATGTAGGACAGCTTGACAGATGAGTCCCTAGACCGACAAGCTTCTTCCAAAACCCTGGTTGGACTGATGCCTGACCACTTCCCAAAGTCCCTGATCGTGACCTTCGTACCATCGCTGTTGTTCAAGACGGTGGTCGTCTTGCCATCGGCGTCGACCTCGTTGGTGGGCAAATCTGCGAATATGTCGGCTAGTCCCTGGTCCTCCTCATTTTCATTCTGCGCCAAGATATCCGCGGCCATTCGCTTGGCCGCTTTGGCGATCTCGTCATCTTCGTCGTCATCTTCATTGCCGGATTGTGGCTTCTCGTCTTCCTGATGTTGCTCCTCTGCTGCTTTGGGGGCTTCCAACTCAGCCTTGAGCTTCTTATTTTCGGCGTAATCCCTCTCAAGGGCTATGCGCTTCGGTTCCCATTGCATGCGTGCCATTCCTGCATCAAACAGAGGGTCTTTCTCAATCTTGTCCAGTTTGGCATGCAGCTTCGTGGTGATCAGGTCGTCAGCGGAGTCTCCGGCTGCTGGTGGAGGTTGTAGCTGCAGGCTAGATTTGTGGCCCTTCTTCGGGCCATCCCGCTGTGGTCTTTGAATGGCAAACAGTTTCGTCTTGGTGTCTAAATATGCGGGAATGAGATCATCGGGCTCTATATCGCTGTCATACGTGACAATCTGTTTCCGTGGTGATGTTGTACCAGATCGTGGCGTTGTAGCCTCGTTCCTCGTTCTCGAATTCGCCTTCTGTAGTGCTTCTGGTTCATTGAGGAGAGGCATGGCCGCTCCGGGTGGAAGGGGAGAATCTGCGGGAGTCAGACCTGGCTTACCGCCACGCTTCTCGTATTCTGGCAACTCATCCACGAGGCACTCCCGCGCGAACCAGTCTAATGCCTCGTCCAGTCCCCATATCGAGTCCTTGTTGTTTCCGCTGATGTTTGTTGACATGTCCAAAACATATTGTAAAGCAGCCTGGACCTTCTCTTCTGGAAACCCAGAACCACGCAGTGTTTGTTGCAGAGTCCACAGCTTAATAGTCAAGTCCTCTTCCGACAGCATCTTGCCCCCATTGACTCCCTCTGAGGTCGTGCTTGAAGCAGCGAATCGTCCCTCAGCCTGAATCAAGTCGAGGATGTGGTCCATGAGCTCGGTAGGCAGCCACTTCTTCGTGTTGATGGACTCTGCCTGGCTCCGCAGTAGTCGGCGATCCGTCTCCAGCCTCTGCTTCTGACGTTGCGCATCTCGTCTTGTCTTTTGGGCGTGTTTCTCGACCAGCAGTTGTAACTCGGACTCTTCAAGCTGGGCCTCGAACTCCTCTGGAGTCAGCTCTTTCTTCTTCCCCTCAGCGCCGCTCGCAGTCTTGTCGGCATCGTTGGGGGTTTGGTGTGGGGCATTTGACTTTGTGGCATCGGGGCCCTTCTTGGAGGGAGGAGCGGCAGCGTCGGTTGGCTCGACCCTGGCCTTGGAGACGAGAGACGTGGTGGCGTAGCCTCGCGCGGGATTGGCGGCAGGCTTCGTCTTCTTTTTCTTGTTGCCGCCCGCCATGGTCGAAGCCTAGGTGTGGCGATGGGTGGGAGAGGAGCGATTTCAGGTATGGACGGTATTGTAAACAATCAGAGATGGATATGCAAGATAGATGACGGAGTTAGAGAGGGTGGGTTAGAAAGGAGCAAGAAGCGTGGTTGAGTCACCATCAGCAAAGAAGTCGATTGGCGGTGCAGCGAGGCAGGTTAGGTAGGTTGCTAGGTACCTAGAGGTACCTAGTGAAGAAAGAAGAATGACGCTGTTGGCCCTTGCATCAATTCAAGTCCTCCCGCTGCATTCAAGGATTGCAGCTCCACAAAAAAGCCGATCAAAGATCCCCGCGAAAACGGCAGTAAATGACCGACCGCCTGCTGAATGTGGAGTTTTGAGCAGCAGGGGAGCTGCAAGGAAGAAACTGCCCCACCTGAAATTGACGACTGAGTCTTACGGCGACGGACACCCCATCCTCAACGGCGAGAAGGATACGAGAACAATTGGGAGAGAGTTGGAGCAGCGCATGATACCCTTGACAGTCTAGAGGGTCCTTTTCTGTGGTCTTCTCCTTGTTTTTGTATTCGTTTCCTTCTTGTCCCATTTTCTAGACATGCACATTCCGTGTCTCGACCAACAAAATGTCTGAACAAGTCGACGTCCACGGCACCGCGCCGGCCCTCGACCTCAAAGCTGCCAAAGCTGCCCTGACCTCCTCTTCGACCTCCTCGCGGATTGCCCAGCTGCGGACGGTCGATGACAAGATTTCTCAGAAGGGTATGGATGCCCAATCCTGTTCTGGTACTCAGAAGACGGAGCTTTTGCTAACACGCCTGTTATGTAGCTCTCGATAAACAAATCCAACTACAACTCCTCAAGCTTCTCTTCTGGACTCACTCCTTCTATGGCGATCGAGGGTCACGACTGGCCGTGCAACAATGCCTGATATCCATATGCAAGGCGGGGGACGCAGACCTCCTTACGCCACTGGTGGAAGCCATACGCCGAGAAGTCCCCAAACCGAGCATCGCGACCTCCAACGCCTTTGTTCTCCTGGAGTGGTGCAGTCTCTTGATGCAGAACCTGGCTGGGACTCCACTATGGGATAAGTTCGGAAAGGATGTATTAGGGGCAGCAGCTGATGCTCTGGACAAGTGCTGCTCGTCTGCATCGAAACCAGGCATGGCCCACTCAGCTCTCGTGGTTGCTCGTCGTGGGTTTAGAAAACTGGCCTCGGTCTCCGAGACTCGAGAAAAGACCATCACTGAGACTGTCCTGGCTCTCTCTGCGAAGGCTGCACTTCCATCACCCAAAAACGCGATCATGCTCGGCGTCATTGCTGGGGTATGCTCCCGCAAACCCGAGTCGCAACCCATCTTGGAAAAGCAGAAGTCCCACTACTTCACCTTCTACACTCGAGAGATCATAGGATCGAAGACTCCAATACCGAAACACCAGGCAGCAGGCCTTGACGACTTCTTCTCCGCTTTCATGACCCTCGACGAGTTTGAAAAGGAAATTGTAACGCCATTAGAGAAGGGTTTATTGCGCGCCCCCGAAATTGTGCTGAATGATCTCGTCACACCTCTTGTCAACAGCCTCCCGAAAGATTGGGATCTGTCCAAGGTTCTGCAAGGACATTTGCTGAAATCTCTCCTTGCCAACATCAAGTCATCAAATGCCGTCATTCGATCCGGAGCCGTAACGGCCTTCCGCGTCGTTGCGGATCGTTGCCACGACATGGATCTGATGGAGAAGGTGACAGACGAGATCGTGACTCCGTTGAAGGGCGGCAAGCTTGCTTCGGCCGACCACAGAGTTCTTCACTGTGAGATGCTCCTAGCCATGCCTATGTCCGGAGGCATTGCCACCAAAATTACTGCGGGTCTCCCGGTCCCTATCGGTAAGGAGGGCAACGAAGCTGCCCTGACAGCCGAGACGTCTGCGTTGAGCAGAGCTGTCAAAACCCTCCTGGCCGATGGAACAGAGGTCCCGAAGACTGTGATCGACGCATACACAAAGGGACTTGCTGATAAGAAGCTGCCTTCTCGGCGTATTTGGGTCCTGAACACAGGGGAAATCCTGAACTCCTTCACAGCTGAAGAGACCCGCACTCCGGTTTTCATCAAGTTTACTGAGTCTGCCATGCCGCCCCTTTTTGATATCTACAAGGATGCTCTCGCAAACCCCCTCAAGGCATCCCAGGACGGCACTATCACCGCAGCTTACGTTGTCTCGTCGGTCGCGCCCGTCTTACTCAAGGACGCGGGTAACGAGAAGCTGAGTGCCTTGTCCAAGAAATTCTCCATTTCCAAACAGTGCTTGGAGCTAGAGCCCAAGCCGTCTTTCCTCCTCAACACTCGCGTCTATACCAAGATAACCACTGATGACGATGCTCGGTGGCTCTCCAGAGCCCTGGCTGCTGTCGCACCATCACTACCTGAAGACACAGCGTCGAGCAACAGTTCCGCTTGGACGCACGCTTTTCTGTACCTGATCTGTTCCACGGCTATAACACCAAAACTCCGGAAAGAGTGCACCGATGCTCTAACCAAAGTGTATCTGGACAACCCTGGGAAAATGGCAAAGGTTGTCGTGGACGGCTTTTGGACGTGGATCCGAGCCGTGGAGACTGGCGACAAGGAGAGTGCCCCTGTACTAGCAAAGATCGACGACAGCAACTTGAACACTGCTCTTCGGTCAATCTGTCTGACATCGGACGACTTTGAGAAGGCAGGCAAGACACCAGATCAGGCACAAATTGAGGAACAAATGTGCTCTTTGCTCGTTCTTGCCAGACCACAATTAATACCTCGTGCTACGTGGATCGACTTGTGCTTGCGGCTCGGCTTGGATCCTGGCACATTGGCCAAAAAACATGAGACGGCCCTCCTCGAGGAAGTTGTCCAGCGGTCAGAATTCTCTCAGCCGGTAAGTACGCCCTGCTCTAACCACCATGGTCCACGTATTAAAATTTTGCCCCTAGACATCCGTCAAGGAAGCTGCATACGATGCTGCATCAGAACTCGCTTTCGTTGCACCAGAGACAATGACGGCACGGATAGAGGCTTTGATTCTATCCGATCTGGACATCGCACAATTGCAGGATGTCGGGCCACTGGAGGCGGCTATCTTCCGCACTCAGGAGGGTACCGCATTTGTCGATGTCCTCGCCAAGAAGGACAATGTGGTCCCCAACAAGAACGTCAAGGACTACGACACACTCAAGTGGGAAGAAGAGCTCAGGGCCCAGCTGGCAGCAAAGAAGGGCACACAGAAGAAGCTGACTGGAGAGGAGCAGGCCAAGGTCAACGCCCAACTTAAGAAGGAGTCCGAGATACGGCATAGGGTAGAACACGTTGCAGCTCGGCTTTTGCGAGGTATCGGTATCGTTCGCAGTTTGGCAACCGGTCCACCCACCGAAGCATCTCTGTGGATGGGCACAGCTGTGGACTCGGTGTTGAACGCACTGGACGCTGGGGCCAGCCTGGTCACAGGCGACGCTGCGCCGAAGGCCTACATTGCGTTAGCGGACCGCATCTCTGACAGACTGGGGCCCATGCGACCTTTCGTTGGCATTGCGACGTTGAGGGCACACGAGGTCACAGCTCTCCCTGAGAATCTGCAAGAAGAGCCGTTTGAGGACCTCGTCACCCGTGTCCTCTATCGGCTCCGCTTCGCAGGGGAGCAACGCCCCTTCGATGCCGTGTCGCTCATCTACATTCTTCCATTGATCCTCATTGTCCTCCGAAAGGGTGGCTTTGGAGAATCAGCGGATGATCGCGATGCGCAGTTGGTGTTGGCGATTGAGATTTTGTCGTTTCACACCAGCGTCTGCGAGGATGAAGCGATCCCACGGGTTGACCTATTGTCTATGCTCATCTTCGCAATGCAGCAGTATGGCCAGCACTACAAAATCGCAAAAGATTGTTTTGCCGACCTGGTTCGCTGCATCGCGCCCAATATCAATCCTGATGAAATCGCGGTTCTTGCCCGGGGAGTCATCGTCCCACAGACCTCAGTCAGGACTTCTGTCTTGCAGTCAATCAGTGCTGAGATCGATATGAGCGATCTTGACTTCTCGGAGGAGATATGGCTGGCCTGCCACGACGACATCGATGAGAACGTGGAACTTGGTCAGGAAATATGGCAGGAGAGCGAGTTTGATGTCTCAGCCGATGTTCCGGTCAAGATGCTCCCATATGTTGAGAGCAAGGACACCCAGCTGCGCCGGGCTGCCGCAAGATCTCTGGCTGAGGCAGTAAAGCTGCACCTATCGACGATGCCAGAGATCCTTCAGAAGCTACGAGCGTCCTACATAGAGCTGGCCAAGGAGAGGAGGCAAGAACTGGACGCCTTTGGCATGCCCAAGAAGATGGACTTGTCCGACCCCTGGGAGGCAAGACACGGTATCGCGCTCGCCTTCAAGGAACTTGCACCACACTTGGAGAAGTCTCAGCTTGACGGCCATTTCACCTACTTGATCGAGCAAGGCCCATTGGGAGACAGAAACGCCACCGTCAGGAGCGAGATGCTGGAAGCTGCGAACACCGCCATCTCTATCCACGGAAAGGTGATCCTAGACAAGCTCATGGAGACTTTTGAGCGGACGCTCGAAGCACCAGACAAGGGCTCGGAGTTTGGCGACCGCGTGAACGAGGCAGTGATCATTATGTATGGTACACTTGCCCGTCACTTGAAGCCAGGCGACGCCAAGATTGCCATTGTCATCGATAGATTGCTCGCTACACTAAGCACTCCATCTGAGACTGTGCAGTATGCCGTGGCTGATTGTCTGCCGCCGCTTGTTCGGACATGTGGTGACAAATCATCCAAGTACTTCAACCAGGTGCTGGAGACGCTGCTCACCTCCAAGAAGTACGCTGAGCAGCGTGGTGCCGCGTACGGTCTTGCAGGTCTTGTAGCTGGCCGTGGCATCACGTCGCTCAAAGACTACCGCATCATGAGCACTCTGAGAGGCGCAACCGAGAATAAGAAGGAGGTTAACCAGAGAGAAGGCTCACTGCTGGCTTACGAACTGCTGTCTACCGTTCTCGGGCGCTTGTTCGAGCCATACGTGATTCAGATTGTGCCACAGCTGCTGACCGGCTTCGGTGACAGTAATGCCAACGTTCGGGAGGCTTCTCTGGCTGCCGCAAAGGCTTGTTTCGCCAAGCTGAGCTCTTACGGTGTCAAGAAGATACTGCCAACCCTGCTGAGAGGCTTAGACGACGATCAGTGGCGAAGCAAGAAGGGAGCTTGCGACCTGCTCGGTGCCATGGCCTACCTTGATCCTCAGCAATTGGCGCAGAGCTTGCCTGACATCATTCCACCATTGACAGCCGTTCTAAATGACAGTCACAAGGAAGTGCGCTTGGCCGCCAAGCAGAGTCTGAAGAGATTCGGAGAGGTTATCAGCAACCCCGAAGTCAAGAGTTTGGTGGACATCCTCCTGAAGGCCCTCAGCGATCCTACCAAGTACACAGATGACGCGCTGGATGCGCTCATCAAGGTTCAGTTCGTCCACTACCTCGATGCACCCTCGCTGGCACTCGTCAGCCGCATCTTGCAACGTGGTTTGGGAGATCGGTCAAACACCAAGCGCAAGGCATCACAGGTCATTGGCAGCTTGGCCCATCTCACTGAGAAGAAGGATCTCGTTGCTCACCTGCCTGTTCTGGTGGCTGGCCTCAAGCTTGCGGTGGTCGATCCTGTGCCGACAACCCGTGCCACTGCCTCGAGAGCACTTGGATCGCTGGTCGAGAAGCTGGGCGAGGACGCATTACCGGAGCTTATTCCTCAGCTCATGCAGACCCTCAAGTCAGACACCGGTGCCGGCGACCGTCTTGGTTCCGCGCAGGCACTGTCAGAGGTGTTGGCCGGTCTGGGTACCTCGCGTCTCGAGGAGACCCTGCCAACGATACTGCAAAACGTTGAGTCCTCCAAGCCTGCCATTCGCGAAGGCTTCATGTCACTCTTCATCTTCTTGCCCGTGTGCTTCGGAAACAGCTTCGCCAGCTACCTTGGGAAGATCATCCCGCCGATTTTGGCTGGTTTGGCAGACGATGTGGAGTCCATACGCGAAACTGCTCTCCGTGCTGGTCGTCTGCTTGTCAAAAACTTTGCCGCCAAGGCTGTGGATCTCCTGCTTCCTGAGCTTGAGCGTGGTCTGGCGGATGACAGCTACAGAATCCGTCTCAGCTCAGTCGAGCTTGTTGGTGACCTGCTCTTCAATCTCACTGGTATCACTGGCAAGGAAGATGTCGAGGAGATGGAAGAGGAGACTATCAGAGAGGCGGGTACATCGCTCCGTGAGGCTCTGGGTGAAGAGAAGCGTAACAAGGTCCTCTCAGCGCTGTACATCTGCCGCAACGATACTGCTGCCGCAGTTCGCGCCGCAGCCATCAGCGTTTGGAAAGCCCTCGTCTCCAGCCCCAAGACTCTCAAGGAGCTGGTGCCGACGCTCACCCAGCTCATTATCCGCCGCCTCGGAAGCGCGAACATGGAGCACCGTGTCATTGCCAGTAACTCCCTGGGAGAGCTTATCCGCAGGGCTGGTGATGGGGTTCTCGCGAGCCTGCTGCCTAGTCTCGAGGATGGTCTGCAGACATCTACCGACACGGATGCCAGACAGGGTATCTGCTTGGCGTTGAAGGAGCTTATCTCATCTGCGTCGCCTGAGGCGCTGGAGGCTCACGAGAAGATTCTCATTTCTGTTGTCCGGACTGCACTGACCGACTCGGACGAGGATGTCAGGGAGGCTGCTGCCGAGGCCTTTGACTCGCTGCAGCAGATCCTTGGCAAGCGTGCCATTGATCAGGTGTTGCCATTCCTGCTCAACCTCCTGCGGTCTGATGAGGATGCGGATAATGCCCTGCAGGCTCTTCTGACGCTGCTCACGGAGACAACTCGGTCCAACATCATCCTGCCCAACCTCATCCCAACTCTGATTGCTCCTCCAATCTCAGCATTCAATGCGAAGGCTTTGGCGTCTCTATCCAAGGTGGCAGGTGGGGCTATGAACCGCCGCCTGCCTGGTATCATCAACTCGCTTATGGACAACATTATCAACTGCACCGATGACGAGCTTCAAGAGGATCTCGACAAGTCCTTCGACACGGTCATCCTGTCCATTGACGAATACGATGGCTTGAACACGACCATGCAGGTGCTCCTTCAGCTAACGAAGCACGAGGATCACCGCAAGCGCGCCGCGACTGCGCGCCACCTTGCCAACTTCTTCGCCCGGGCTAATGTGGACTACTCGCGATACAACCAAGACATCATCCGGGCCCTGCTTATCTCGTTCGATGACCGTGATAAGGAGGCCGTCAAGGCGGCTTGGAGTGCACTGTCCGAGTTCACCAAGAAGCTTAGGAAGGAGGAGATGGAGGGCCTTGTCCAGTCTACGAGACAGACTCTGCTTCAAGTCGGCGTGGCTGGTGCCAACTTGCCCGGTTTTGAGCTGCCGAAGGGTATTAATGCCATCTTGCCTATCTTCCTCCAAGGTCTTATGAACGGCACGCCCGAACAGCGTACGACAGCCGCTCTCGCCATCTCGGATATTGTCGACCGGACAAGCGAGGCATCACTCAAGCCTTTCGTTACGCAGATCACTGGTCCTCTCATTCGTGTTGTCTCCGAGCGGTCTACGGATGTCAAGTCAGCCATTCTACTCGCTCTCAACAACCTGCTGGAGAAGATGCCCACGGCGCTCAAACCCTTCCTGCCGCAACTGCAGCGAACATTTGCCAAGTCGCTGGCTGACACCTCGAGCGACCTGCTTCGGACTCGCGCTGCCAAGGCTCTGGGTACTCTGATCAAATTCACACCCCGTGTCGACCCACTTATTGCCGAGCTCGTCACCGGCTCCAAGACATCCGACCCCGGCGTCAAGACAGCTATGCTCAAGGCCTTATACGAGGTCATCAGCAAGGCCGGCGGGAACATGGGCGAGTCTTCGCGGACGGCCGTGCTGGGTCTTATTGATATGGAGGCCGATGAGCGGGACGACAACATGACCATCACCAACGCCAAGCTCTTTGGCGCGCTGTTGAAGAACGTGCCGGTGGATGCGGGTACTAACTTGTTGAAGAATAGAGTTCTTACAACGAACTTCAGCCATACGTCGGTGCTGGCGCTCAATGCGGTGCTGTTGGAGAGCCCGTCGACGTTGTTGGATGGCCCGCTTGCAGCGGACTTGCCTGAGTTGCTTTGTCAGGGCATGGCTCATAAGGAGGTAAGCACGATCCGACCCTTACTCGCTGTCACAATAACATGACAAAATACTAACGAATTTCACAGCCCTTTATCGCTGATAACTTCATTCTCGCAACCGGCAAGTACCTCCTCACCGACACGCCCAAGTCCTTCGAGTCCAGCAAATCCATTTTCGAAGCCCTCGCCGCCCTCATCCCACCCGGCGGTCCCATCGACTCGCGCCGCCTGGCCCTCGTGGTTGTGCGCACCGTCTCCCGCGCTAACATGGACGTGGTTCGCCCACACCTCGCCCTTCTCGCACCGCCCATCTTCGCCTCCGTTCGCGACATGGTGATCCCCGTCAAGCTAGCCGCCGAAGCTGCCTTCGTGGCATTGTTCAATGTTGTGGATGAGGAGAGCAAGGTGTTTGATAAGTTCATTGCGGGTGATGCGGTGCCGGCGAATGCGAAGCGGAGCATGGGTGATTACTTTAAGCGTGTGGCGCTGCGGCTGGGTGGACAAGCACGGGAGAGGCGCGAAGCAGAGGGAGGTGTTAGTGGGACGTTGGGACTGACGGAGGATGAGAGGGAGGATGAGAGAGAGATCTGGAGCGTGGGGAAGGTGGATGTTGGGGGCGATGTTTTCGGAAAGGAGTAGAGTGTAGGAAAGAGTGCGAAGAGGGGGCAGTTTTTCGGTATGATGTGATGCATTGCATGGACACGTAGCTCGTCGAGAAAAATAATATGATTCTGGTCCACAAGCTTGCAATCCCCTCCGTCTTCCTAAGTGCTCTGTTCTACAGGCTTTCTGATGTGTGCGTTAAGGCTGACCAGTCCTCGCAAGTGACAGGGATGGGTCTGTCTGATCCTTACCATTACTGTCGCCTGTCATCTCGAATTCCGCTGGGTATATGGGTATACTTTCTACCTGGTGGTTGACATTTGAAGCAGCTGTTGCTCCCCAGGAGCTCGTTGGCGCGCAGCCTCATTCCATCTTTCCCCAGCCACCTGGCGGTACCATTCTGTCCTTACACACGGAATTGTATAAGCGCGATTAAATGAGAGTTTATCACTGGGGGTTCAGATGGTGTAACCAGCCGGTATACACTATATCTGCATCTTCCAGGTGTTTATTAATACGTTCAGGCCGCGAGTTGCAGTTCGAGCGTTGAATTTCCTCGCCGGTCCGAACTTGTCGCGATGTGGAAATATACACCTACTTCTTCCTGTGCTAGGAGGACCGCATGCCAGCTTGACATGACTCTCTTGTTTACAGGCTGGCAGTGTACATATAGGCTGGGCATCCGAGGCCATTTGTGATTGATTCTGGTCTCAGAGACGAGAGATGACAACAAGCATTTCCTCACTGATCAGCGCCTCTTGAGAGCATGCTGCTGGATAGATACATCGCTGTCTTGACTTGTTTACATCCGACCTTGTTCTCTATCAACACCTCGCTGCAAGAAACCGAACCAACACAGTCAACTTGACGTCTAGTACGATGTGGGCAAACCTCTTGACAACTTGTATCCTAAATCATCTTGATGTTAATATCAATATCATCTTGTCTGAGCCCCCTTGCTAAAATAAGTCAGTATCATTGCAATTAACCTGGACGTTAGATTGAGAGAACATGAGGCCCATTACAATCTACCTATGGTAATAACTTTTTGGATTGGGAAAAAGTGGACATGTCCTTAGTGTTATGGGTCTTTTCTCGTAACAACCTTACTTAACTTTACTTTGTATTTACCCCCTCCCAACGACCCACCTCTGGCTGGACCCCCTATACCTTATTTGGAAAGGTGCACATGCCATCGTAAGCCCCCTCAGTTTTACCAAGTAATATCGAGGCCAGATTGAGATGCGATAAGCTGGTTGGAGGCTTGGCTGCGGGCGGATGAGACTGGGGTCGAGATGGTGGTCGCGGTTGTCTCGACTATTGTACACCATGATCTGAACCGGAAAACTCAGTGATATAGGTCGTGTGAGGATCTTGTATTGTACAGACAAGTTTCTTTGAAAGATTAACACTGGATAGTAGAGAAAAACGAAGTTCAAGTAGCACGCGAATGTATTTTGATAGTACGTTGAAAGCAAGGCGAGCAGCCACATTGCGCTGTGACACAGTTCGTTCAGCTCGGTCGCGTGGCTGAAAATCCCCACTGCAGGGCATGTTAATAAATACCTACATACGAGACTAGGATTTCGGGTCAGCTTCCTAATTAGGACGTATGCATCGCTTTTCAGGCACATACGGGATGCTTACTATGTACCTACACAGTACAGTGTTTCAATCAGCTTTCAATTTTCCTGTGTTGCTATTCCGACCTCGGGAGCTCGCTACACCGTCTCCCCAGTCGCTCACACTCCACGTTTCTTTCATTTTGCCTTTTGCAGAAGCTAGTCTTGGGCTGCCGAAGGTTCTATACCTACTCTATGAGTTTAGCATGGGGATGCCCAAATTGTTTCCGTGTACGACACTGGCGCTGACGCTAGCGCTGGCATCAGTTTTCCTGGATGGAATCCATGCCCAGTCCTCCATTGTCCAGACTAAGAACTATATCGATACCATCTCGGGCTACAATGAGCTCTCGAGTTGCGCGGAGTTCGTCCTCTCTACGGTTGTCCGCGGAGAGTATAGCGGTTGTGCGGATACCTATGCGCTCACCAGCTATACCTGCTTCTGCACCGACAGCAGCAGCTACATGAGCGCCGTCATCTCTCACGATGTCATGTCCTCGTGTCCTGCCTCGGTGGCTTCTGCGCAGGCGTCGAGCGCCCTGGGGGTGTTTGCTTCATACTGTGCGCTGGGCGTGCCCGCAGGTTTGACAACACAGGCGGCTCATGGTGAGTGCATGAAACCAGAGTCGTAGACAAAGCCTCCGTGCACTGCTACACAGCACCCAAGTCACCAACCTGGTGGAGGAGACTTGGCTAGTCGCATACTCGGTGTTTTGTTCATTCCCAGCCTGAAATTGCACGCGGCTGACTTGGTTATCTCTTTGTGCAGAAGCAGCAGGCTCCACAACTACAGAAACAACCGGTTCCGCGACCCCAGCGGGCTCCATCGCCGGGGCCACTGCGACCGTGACATTAGTGTCGACGCCCACAAGCACAGTTTCCTCGTCGAGCTCTTCAAATTCGCCATCTAGCACCACCACAGCCATCATTGTAGGCGTCCTCGTGTCTGTCGTCGGGATCGCCGTAATCCTGGCCGCCTGGTTCATCTGGAAGAAACATAAGAAGGCGATGGAAACGTTACGAGCATGGCCCGATGAGCCGACCGGAAGAGACGCCAGGCCTCAGAGCTATCCCAGAAAAGCGGTGGAGGTGCCGGCTTATGAGTATTCTAGTGAAATGCCCGCGGTCGGACGTCCTGCTGAGGTGCTGACGGCTGAGCGTGCTGTCGAGGTGCCTGCATATCAACCTCCTGTCGAGATGCCGGCTGAAGGGCTTGGTCAAGGTGGGCATCCTGTTCTGAACGGCAACAAGTCTTATTAGTAGTTTGATTTGATAGGAATACTTACGCAACCCCCCCCCCCCACACACACAGACACATGCAGCATCAACTTGGAAGAAGGTCGTAGCAGGTGAGAGAAGCATGCATTCCGGTACAGGATGACGAGCTGCCCTGATACTCCTACTCAGGAAGTTGACTCCCCATCTAGTCTCTCCTCCACCATTAGATCGGAAGCCCGATGATGAATGTTGCGAGATGTACCGTTCCTGTTGAAGTGACGGACAAACAAAGCTAGGGATGTGACAAGCCCTATAGCAGCGACAGTCAAAGACCTCGAAATATATCCCTGTTCCCGGCTTCTAATCAGCAGCTTCTTCCCCAGTAAGCTCTGTGTTCAAAGAGCCTGTAGTTTGATCCTTCCCTTTATTTATTTTTTTGCTTTCTTTCTTTCCCCTCAACTGACACATCATGACCGGGGTCGACGTCGACGAAACGAATGGCAGAGAACTTGATTCGATGGCTGAGAAGCGAACATCCGTGTCCATCATCAAAGACCAGCCAGGAGTCGCATAGCCGCGTTTGGTTCTCATCGTGGTCCCCGGGCTCCGTTCGCCGCCTGTATTTATCAATCCTTCGGAAGAACGTGCAAATATGATCTCGGTAGGTTCGGTGGAGATAAGCATTGTAGAGCTCCGCAATCGGTTGCCGAATCAGTGCTGGGTTCTCTGTGTACTTTTCAAGGCGATATCTCGTGGGGTTCACGCGAGTGAAGCCTTTATATTCAAGTCCGGATTTGAAAGGATTCAGAGGATGACCCATCTGAGGCAGCGATGGAAACACCACAGAGATCCTTTGCAAGGAGGAGAGCGACTCCAACCAATGCCGCATCAACATGCTCGGGGGCGGGGACGTCCATACATTCCAGGTGGTGGTGTTAAACACTCGTGGGGCCAATATAAGATGCTTGATAGACCTGACGAACTTGGTATGGCCAACGAACGGCGCGCCGAAATCGAATACGCACCAGACGATGAATGTCCGCAATGAGCTGGCCGAGTCGATGTAGAGTATATCGAAGTCTGGGTCAAAAGGACGGACTTGCTCCCCAACGCAGTAGGGGATAGGCTTGGTGCGTAGGCGGTTTGCGCGGTTTCCTTCGCGCCAGTCGAGGTCGAGAACAGCTTTTCGGGCTTCACGACAGACGAAGGCCGCTGCTGCAAATCTACGCTTGGGTACCACATTTGGCCACGCCAGCGCTGCATCGTATACAAAACTACTCGAGGGTCTGAAGATGATCACGGCCGGTTCTGGGAGGCATGTCAGCTCCCAGATCTCATCCCGGATCTCCTGTGGTAGATCATGCCACCCAATGGGTCTTTTGACTGTCAACTGAGCGGTGAAGAAAGAACTGTAAACGTGCCAGACAATGTAATACGGTAGGACGTGCTGTAGATATGACAGATATGTGCAGACAACAGAAATAGAAGCCATCGTGTAGATGATAAGAACCATCGTGTAGATGGTAGAAAATATTATGTAGATGGTGGAAAACACTGTGTGCGGAAACACTGTGTGCGGAAGACAAGCAGCTTGAACAATCTAAGAAATGGTCTCTTTTTAGGGGGGACCAGATTAATCATGAGGAAATGCTCAAGTCACCTGTGCATATCGAACTATCTTTTTAGAGGCACGACGAACCGTGGCTCGATAATTGAGGGCTCAGCAACTCCAAAGATCTGCAAGGCTAGTCTGTACCTCCAACGGTCCGAGACGAATTTTCTGCAAAAGATAGCTATTCCTGTCTACCAGCTTGCAAACTGCACAAGACCTCCAGTAGGCCCGCGGTACCTGTTCGTTCAAGCATGCATATCCGAACTTGGGCATGGGCTTGTCGACCCAACGGAGGATCGATACTGGCAAGACGAATAGTAGATAACTTAATCCGACGTTGCATACGAGGACAGGTATGATCGTATCCACAGACCCTCAAGGCTGGCCAGGATTCACAGTCTCGTCTACCATGGACCCTTGTCGTAGGACGCGGCTTTTGGGTACTTGTCGTCGATGTGTGCTAGCTTAGGATCCTGCCGTTGGGAATGGCCGAGAATTTGGGCCGCGGAGTCATTGTCAAGAGCCGTCTCACGTCGAGCTGCAGCATCCCCTTCAGTCTGCCCATACGGCGAGTCCTCGTCGGGCACATCTCGGCACTCCACCACCGAGTGTCTCTGTTGGCAAGCCATCTCAAGCGCCTTGGGCTCCTCGGCGGACGACCGGCAGACACAAAATGACCATCTTGGCTAGTCGATCACGATCGACATGTGCTCCAGTTTGGTCAAGATTGTTTCCAGAAAAATGAATATGGTGCCTACAGAGGTGATCCAGTGCTTCAAAGATTGCACGTTGAGGGCGATATGCTTGAGCTGGCAATTTCGAAGCATACCTTTGCTGTAGCTACTCACAGGCGGCAGCGACTTCCATAAATTTGAAGTTCGGTGGGTGATCGAAGAGTAAGACGCCGATATCTGAGTCAAAAAGGCGGCATTCCGATCCAACAGCGTGCTGAATTGGCTCTGAATCCAGCCGCGTAACTCATTCTTGTTCGCAATTTCGGTCGCACGGGGAAGAAGAAGAAAAAGGGGAGACAAGAAGAAGAAGAAAAGGAGAACTTGCGAGGCTACAGGATACATGTGCTTCTGAACGTTATAGAATGTAGCCTTGATTCAAAATTTGACCGCAGATGAATCTGTCAAGAGTATCAAGGAAAGGATGCCAATAGATCAGGAGGACGGTACACGCCTCGCTCAGGAAGGCACGTCAGCTCCTATATATGCTTGCGGATTTCCGCCGGTAGTAATTCGTTGAATCCCTTAATAATGTCATGAGCTGTGGATCGCATATATTGACGACAGACATGTCCCTGAATGCAGGTGTTGGTTAAAAGACTTCAAGAGCAAAGGGGGACGTGCCACGAGAACTGGAGCTCAACTCGAGCGGTATACAGGCGGGCTCTAGGCGGGCTCTAGGCTAGAAGCATCAGCGTACCTCACGGGTTGTGGACACTTTTGAGTTTGGAGTCCCAAGACAGAACACGAAAGTGATCTTGGCCCATCTCAGAACACGACTTTTCCAAGATCTCGAGTCCGGTTGCATCTCAAGATTGGTTGTTGGCTCCTTGTCCTTAGCAGGGGAGTTGCGGTCGTCGTCGAGCTGATTGCAACGTGGGCCCCAAAATCACGTGATACGTCACGCGGACGCTAACAATTTCACTAGCGCACCCTCGTTGGCCGCACCGTTCCCTTCCCCGCCAGCCTGGCTGCCAACCTCTGCTCGTAGCTGCCGTTTCGCCTGCTGCTGGAAATTTTTCGACCCTTCGCAGCAGAACCCACTCCGACAAACCCGACAAACCATCGCCAACGACCATCACCAGCAAGTGCAGTCAAGATGTGAGTGCAAGACCTCGATTTTCTGGACGATTCCGAGTACCTGCAGGGCTGAAAGAGATGGATTGGACACATGGGAATTGGTGGTTTGATGGACAACCTCGAGAGGGAGGAGGAGGGTCCATGACGCCCACAGCACTCGACGCAAACGAATCGGCGACCACCCAATTCCCATCACCGCAAACACCACATACCCACAAACTGCAGCCCATCACCGTCACTACATATTGACAAACGAACCCTCTCGTCGCGATAGAGAGTTGTCCCAATCAGGAAAAAGTGGAGTGCTGACATGTCCGCCCTTTGCTTGTGTATAGGGTCAACCTGCGAACTCAGAAGCGCCTCGCGGCCGATGTCCTCAGCTGCGGCAAGGGCAAGATCTGGCTGGACCCCAACGAGGTCAACGAGATCTCCAACGCCAACTCCCGCCAGTCCGTCCGCAAGCTCGTCGCCGATGGCCTCATCATCCGCAAGCCCGTTACCATGCACTCGCGTGCCCGTGCCCGTGAGCTGAACCTCGCCCGTCGGATCGGTCGCCACCGTGGTTTCGGAAAGAGGAAGGGTACTGCTGATGCCCGTATGCCTGAGTACGTCTGAATAGTCCCCGGGGGAGCGAACCAGCGGGTTGGGTTGGAAACACGCGTGAGCCATGGTCATCACATGGGCAAGAGTTTGGGACATATGGACACGGAAGGATGATGAGGTGTTGGATATGGATGATCATGATCGAACAAAGCTGACATGCTGGGTTACAGGCAAGTCCTCTGGATGCGCCGTCAACGAGTCCTCCGCCGCCTGTTGGTCAAGTACCGTGCCTCGGGCAAGATCGACAAGCACCTCTACCACGAGCTGTACCACGCTGCCAAGGGTAACACCTTCAAGCACAAGCGCGCCCTGGTTGAGCACGTACGTATTCTCCCGACTATCAACCGTGTTACCCCGCTGCCATTTTGCTGACAGGTGTTTCTAGATCCACCGCGCCAAGGCCGAGAAGGCCCGCGAGAGACAGCTGAAGGAGGAGATGGACGCCAAGCGTGCGAAGACCAAGGCTGCCCGCGAGCGCAAGACCGAGCGGCAGACGGCCAAGCGGACCGCCATGATGGGTGACGTGGAGGAGGAGAAGTAAAGGATGGCGCGACCTCGTACCAACCTAACTGGCAACGGCAATCGGACCAGCAACTACAACGACGACATTCCTCCTCACTGAATGAAGACGGGGACGGGAAGGGTTCTCGCATTCGGAGTAATCGGTTGGGTTCGCACTGCTCAGTACATATTTCTCTAAAGGAGACTCCACAGGGCTTCTTAGAGAAAGAAAAGATCTCTCTCAGTCTGTCTCGGGGGTTTTGGCATGTTTTGACGGCATTGAAAACGGGATCAACGAGCTGCGAACAAATTTCATGGTTTTTGCCACTTTTCTAAACTGTTGCGTGCCTTGGGTGTGATATATCTGCGGGCCCTTGTCGCTTTGAGGTACGCTTCATGTGGTGACTCGTTGTGAGGACTGTCTAGCCTACTCTACGAGCAACCGAACCATATACCCAAACTTGGAGAGAGGGGAGGATTGGCTCAGTGTACATTGAGCTACTAAGAATTCGTAGTCAAGACGGCTACTTTACGATCAGCCGTAAACCCATCGCTTGAGATTAGAGCGAGCAAGCTGTACCAGACCAGGACAAGCACCGACCAGACATGTCCTTGGGGCGTTGATAACATCGTCCCCGGGCTCACCGGCCTGTTGGGTCACAGCATGTCCTTTCGCGACGGAATCTGCCGAACAACAAAACGTCTTCAACATAACCTAGCAGTAGAGACAAGACAGATAGATATACCAAAGTGTGATGCTAACGGTAGCGTCCGAGCTCACTTAGAGCAATGCACGCGCGCTCCACGACAGCAGCGATGACGGCCAACCACGGCAGATGACACATTCCCCGTCCCAATCACGATGCCAATCTATCTAACATGAGATAAGCTTGCCAAATGCAAACAAACAAAAAGTCGAGTCATTGAAAAGGGTAGGCAAAGAAGTCAGGGCAACTGGTACCCTGGAATCAACCAAAATTTTTGCGTTGGGTCAGATTGGCTTCAAATTGTCTCCTTTAAGGTGGTGAAGTGCCGCCGGAGACATATCAGCATGCTCCCGCGTTTTTGAGGCGCGGAAACCAGATGTGCAAGCGAAGCGGGCTCATCATTCCCAATTTAGTTGTTGCAGAAGAGAAGAAGAGAAGGGAAAGAAATTGTCGAGCCCACAATCGGTGAAGTTATTTTTCAACGGGTGTGGCCCGTGCACGCTGTTTGCAGGGGTCTGGCACGGAAGGCGGGGCGGTCGGGGCCGGCGAGCAGGGCCCTTGTGCCCGTATGACGATAACATCTTCCTCCATGTCAGTCCACCACCGACACCGGATTGTCTTGACATCTACTTGTTAGTCGGGCTGATAAGAGTGCCTCTTTTTATTTACCCTCCGACCTTGCCTCCTCCGAACTCCCACAATGATCCTGTAAGCTCCTGGTAAGTTTGCCAACACCTCCCAGGCCTTCAATCCTCCAGGAAAACCCGCCGGAGAAAGGGAAGGATCGCAAGATTAGGATCGCAAGACTAACATCGTGTGGGTCCAGGCTTGCGAAAGGAAGAGCAGAGCACACATTACCATGTCTGCCTCTCCCCTATTGCGAGGCGCCGCGCGCGTCCTGCGACGCTCCGCCGTACCCGTGCGGTCGTCATGGAGCAGCAGCAGCAGCATCAGCCAGAGGGGAAGCATCGCCTCCGCAACGAGGCGATGTGTATCCACGCTGAATGTTGAGAGCCAGCAGAAAGTGCGCGAAGAGGGACCAGCTCCTGTCGCTTCTACTTCTGGGCCTGCCTTTGCTAACCTGTCTACTGCCCAACAGTTGCTGGCCACTCATTTGAAGGAGGCCGATCCTGCGATGTTTGAGATCATAGAAAATGCGAGTACACTTTCCTCTTGCGGAGCCGTGCGGTTGGACGGGTGGTGGTGCGTTGATTAGGAGCTAATTCTGTTTGCGAGTACAGGAGAAGAACCGACAGAAGCACTTCATCAACCTCATTCCTTCCGAAAACTTCACATCGCAGGCTGTGTTAGATGCATTGGGCAGCCCCATGCAGAGTACGATGATCATGATCCCTTTCGGAAGGCAGTTAGGCTTACATTTGCTACAGACAAATACTCTGAAGGCTATCCTGGAGCAAGATACTATGGTGGCAACGAGTTCATCGACGCATCAGAGAGGCTATGCCAGCAAAGAGCATTGGAAACATTTGGGCTGGATGACAAACAATGGGGAGTCAACGTGCAATGTTTGTGCCCTTTACTTTGATGCTGTTCTTGAGGGTCTTGGTACTGATATCTTTGAAGCACTATCTGGTGCACCTGCCAACCTCTATGTCTACTCTGCCCTCATGAACACCCATGACAGACTGATGGGTCTCGATCTCCCCCATGGTGGACATCTTTCCCATGGATACCAAACACCAACCAAGAAGATCTCCATGATCTCGAAATACTTCGAAACCCTACCATACCGCCTTGACGAGTCGACGGGCTACATCAACTATGACCAGATGGAGGAGTTGGCAATGCTGTACAGGCCGAAGATCATCATCGCTGGAACGAGCGCGTATAGCCGATTTATCGACTATGCGCGGATAAGAGCGATTTGCGACAAATCCAATGCCTATCTCGTTGCAGATATGGCCCACATATCTGGCCTGGTTGCAGCAAAAGTGATTCCCAGCCCCTTCTCTTTTGCCGATATCGTCACCACAACCACCCACAAATCACTACGAGGTCCCCGCGGGGCTATGATCTTCTACCGCAAGGGCGTCCGGCACCAAAACCCCAAGACGAAGGAAGACGTGCTCTACGACCTTGAAGGACCCATCAACTCCTCTGTCTTCCCGGGCCACCAAGGCGGACCGCACAACCACACCATCGCCGCGCTGTCCGTCGCGCTCAAGCAGGCGCAGACGCCTGAGTTCCGCGCGTACGCAGAGCAGGTCCTCTCCAACTCCAAGTCCCTAGCGCGGCGCTTGGGCGAGCCGAAGGGCAAGGGCGGCCTGGGCTACAAGCTCGTCAGTGGCGGGACGGACAACCACCTCGTGCTGGTTGACCTCAAGCCGCAAGACATCGATGGGGCTCGTGTTGAGCGTGTCATGGAGCTCGTGGGCGTCGCGGCGAACAAGAACACGGTCCCCGGGGACCGCTCAGCATTGACACCCGGCGGGCTGCGGATGGGCACGCCGGCGATGACGACGCGGGGCTTCAGCGAGGACGACTTTGCGCGGGTAGCGGATATCGTGGACCGCGCGGTGACGATTGCTAGCCGGGTGAACAAGGCTGCGCGAAAGCAGGCCGAGGAGAAGGGTGTCAAGAGCCCCGGCCGCTTTAAGGTGTTCCAGGAGTACCTGGGGGAAGGCGATCATGAGCCGGAGATCTTGCAGCTGCGGAGTGAGGTGGCGGACTGGGTTGGGACGTATCCGCTGCCGTGGGACTCGCGATCGTAGGTGACTTAAGGTTCGGTGGTGGCGTGACGGGCTGAGCTGGTGTGTACTAGCTGGTGTCTTGGATGGAGCAGCGCACGGGGTCAACATTGTTGTCGCAGCGCACGTGTCACCCGTATTGGGAAATAGGGAATAGGAAATCCTTCAACCTGTCCGTGGTGTTTTGGGCGTACTAGGTTCAACATGGACCATATTGTATACATGTGGGCGTTGTTTGCGGTATCGGGAGCTCGAAGCAGCACAGCATCAATCACACAACTCCTCCTTGAAACTAGGCCTCGCTTCCCTCTTCAGAGGGGTTATATGGATTTGCACTGGTCGTGGTTGAGCTTGCTGAGACCTAGAACTGTTGACTTTTGGCTTCTCGGGCTTGTTCAGTGAGTTCATATCGAATCTCCGTGCCACAACAAAAGGAGGCACAACTGTTATCAAAGGCAAATCGAATCCCAGGGTTTGAATACAATCCAATCGCTGGTGTATATAACCAATGCTGATATTGCTTTACCCAGGCCCAGCACAGAGCAAATCTGAAAGCAGAGAGGAAAGGAAGGGAAAGAGAAGAAGAAAAAGCAGGAAATCCTCTTTGCTTTCGCCTTTAAGCTCTTCTGGATGAAGGCTGAAGCGCATTAGATGATTCTATTGTCAATTAGTGGCCCCTATACACAAGCTAACATTTCCCTTGATTCTTGGTGGAGATTGTCTGCTTGAGCCAGATAAACAACATGAGAATTTCTCTCACGACTCCCTACAGTCTGGCCTATTTCTTCATCTATTTAGTATTGATGACATCTGAAGTTTCCGTAAAGGTCGAATCACTACCACCTGCATGTGCTCGAGCTACTGCTTATATTAGGTTTCCTTTCTGATAATGGGATGTGTACCCCCTTCCCCCCCCGAGGGCAAACACACTCTCTCTCCCACTCTCCCTGGCCTTCATTCAAACACATTCAGACTTGGAATCTTCTCGTACGTTCACTCCGCTCCTGAACTGGAACTTGATGCTGGCACCCTGAGCACGGTCCAGCTGCCAGCATCTTCTCGACCTATTTAGTTACCTGCTTCAGCTTCGATGAGCCTTCCTCCGTTCTTCCTCCCAAGCGAGGTCTCAATTCATCCAGGGCCGTTGAATTCTCTTCTTGCAAGCGCTTGCCAAGTAACTCAATTGCTGATCCCTTGATGAATCACGTCCAAAGTCGGCACTCAAGACTTTGTCAAGCACAGGAGCGGACTGAGCTGTGGAAGCAAAGACCTATTGGTTCAGGCTTCCGTGCAAGAACTCCCCAACCTCCTTCGTCACATCTTCATACTCTCCAAACTTGCAATCATGGATGAGACGCTGTCCCGCCTCGTCAAGACCGCGTGGAGAACCCATATGGCAAATATGGGCTCAATCCCCGGCACCGCTGGCTACGAGCTCCACACCCAGCAACTTTGCAACGCCCTTGCTCAAGCTTTTGACCCATCCTACGACCTGGGCACGACTTCTCTTGCGAAGGAGAATACCGACAAGCAGCCCACCGACGAGCTGTCCGATCAGCCCTCCGGCATCGCCGCCCCTCCTGCACAGGAGTACAACGTCGCCGCTGCCGCCGCTGCTGCTACTGCTACTGCTGCCGATAACAACACAGAGCAGGTCTGCAAGCCCTTCTACGCGACGCGCCCAAACCCAGGCCTCTCGGAGCTCCGCACCATCTACCTGAAGCTTCTCTACCACGACCGCTTCGACCTGCTCAACAACCCGAGCTTCCTCCTCTTCCTCGCCCAGCAGCCCCACCTCTCACAGGCTTTCCTGCTACACCTGGCCGCCATCAGCACCGCCAATGCCAACACCACCACCGACATCACCCCCCACCCTTGCCTCCAGCCTGGCTTCGGCATCCGCTACCTCCATGCCGACCGGATCACCAACGCCAACCATGGCATCCTCTCCTTCCAGCTCCCGCCCGCTCCCCGAGACCTGCCGCTGTCGAGGTACTTTGACTACCGCTGGTCCCTGCTCAACGACCCGTCGTGGCTCGCGTGGGTCAGCAGTGAGGAGTTCATCATGGCGGGCTTCTGGACCGAGATGAGCTACCGCGGTGGCATGGGTCATGTGCAGTGCGGCAGGTACCAGACGACTGAGAGAGTGTCGGACTCTGAAGTTTGCCCGTTTTAGGTCGGGGACATTGAAGGAGGGAGGGGGGGTTTTATTTTAAAAT